>BLKR01004096.1:87537-120188 GCA_011170035.1 Teleogryllus occipitalis | reverse complement strand
ATAAGTAAATATAATAAATGATGGCGTATTTACTCCATGTTTTAAGTTAATTTCCCAGAAAAGAGCTACGGTGTTATGACTATGATAAGTGAAGTCCTCAGGCGGGAAATGACTAGTTTTAAACTACAGCTGGACAAAGAGAGGAGGACGAGAGACCACAATTTCAGATTTACGGACTAGGATTTCCTACCAAGATATTTACTTGAGCGCCATGCAACAGTCAATTTCCCATGTCGACATTCCGCGCGTAGCACTGCCCAGAACAACGAATGACAAAGAGCCCAAAGGCCTTGAAGCCAACGAAGTGGGATTTGTTTTTGGCGGCATTTCCACCAGGCAGACGGCCACTCCCTCCAGCTGGATTAGAGCTACAATAAACATTATGTGTCGTGCTTTGTTCACTATTAGCATATCTGGCAACCTGCGCCAGTGGTCCTTGTTCAGTAACGCAGTTAATGTATTTTTTATGCGCCGCCGGTGCAAGTCATAACAGTCAGCTGGGAAGGCCTCTACGTGAAATGACCCAGATAGTCCTAATTAAGAGAGTATTTCGCGACAATCGGAACCAGAGATGAAAAGCATTGTTCGAGTCTCCATAGTGGACAATTTTCGGCTCCACTTGAGAATGGTCGTCGAAGATGCCGTTGCTTGAATGATAGAATCAGATGATATAATGAGTCGTACCGGGAGAGGTGGCTCAGTGCATCAACTGATGTCACTGCAGCGCCTCTGACCGGGAGGTCCTAGGTTCGAGTCCCAACGGGCGGCAGGATTTTCGACACTAGCTTTTCAGCTACGTCGAATTCAGTCGCTGTCTGGAGGAGAATTCTAGCGGCCGGCTGCTCTGATCGGTAGTTTTCCGTGGTTTCTCCGATCAACACCAGGCGAATGTCGGAGCAGTACCCTACCAAACGGGCCACGGACCGCGCACGATCTGTCCTTCCTCTTCCTTGTCCTATCCTCACCTCTTACTTACACACACACTTAGACTAATATGCACTACACTACCACACATTCCGAGCGACCGGTCAGGGACTTAGAACTTGTCCGTCTGGTGGGAAATACCTGGTTGGGGAAAACCCCGTTAGCCGACGGTAGGTCGGCGCCGGATCTGGCCACCCAGCGGGGAAAACCACCACCACCACCCGAGGAAAAAACGCGGGTACACTTACAGGACTAATGATCATAGTAGGTGACGCGCCCGGAATCTCAATCAATTCATCATAATGACTCGTTACCGTTTCGTCCTGTCGGCAATGCTATTTCGGGCAATGCCAGAGCATATCTTGAGCAACGGGTCACAGACCGCGCGTTCTGTTCTTCCCAATTCACTTCCCGCCTTATTCGCTAGGGCCTGGTGATGAAACATACGGCTCATTACCCTCGACTCCAGCAGCAGGTGTACGATGATCACCCAATAAGGTTGTAACTATTTTGAAACGCCCATGGTACAAGGAAAATGAAAGGCAAACAAGGTGCACCCGATGGGTCCTGTACTCCTGTTGTCTACTTTGTAAGCGGCGCGTCACTGTCAAACAGTGCACCAGGTTTGACAATGTCGCAACTCCATTTTTTGACAAAGAGCAAATGGTATGAGTAATTGGAATACGTGCAGAATAACCTATTTCAGCAGAAATACTTCAGTAATTGTTACGCGAGAGAAGCTAGTCAAGAAAAGGATATTTATTTTTGTGTAAAATATATTTAAAATTTTACTTTGCACAGATTCAGAGGACTTTATGTTAAATGTGAAGGTCGAAAAGAAGAGCCTTACCGACGACTTGGAAATACGTGAACAAATCTAATAAAACTGGCCTATCAAACTGGTTATTTTCGCGGAACGCGCAATCCATTGCAGACAGTTGACGCAGTTATTGGTGCAATTTTTCTTTGAGGTTAATCTATACCTTTTTAAAAGATCAGTTATGGTGGTAATAATACTAATGCCAATGGAACTTTTGATTATGCAAGCTAAAAATTATGTTCAATTTGCATACTTGGTAAATAATTTATATCTATATATAGTATGCCGAGGTGTTGTTGGGGTAATACAGGAAATTAATGTTTAAGTAATGTTATTAGGCGCAGTTTCTGTCCTGAAGAAGGCCAGAACCATATCGGCCGAAACGCTGAATATCTTTCTTGCACTATCTTTAAGTACTTTAAAATGTAAATTTTCTTATTATAACTACAATCGTATAAATTCTGTTCAATTTGGTCTATTATTTATAACACGTAAATTCTAAAAGACGTAAAACAACAAAATAATATTTTGGCTAAACCCGACAGAAACAAACTTCTTTAGCGACATTTTGGTTGGTTGTTAGTGATTCCGGGCACGTCATCTACTGAGACCAATAGTTCCGTAAGTGTAGTGCATGACTTTTCAAAGGGAGGTGGCGGTGATCTTCCTCCGCTGGATAGTGAATTCTGCGCCGACCTACCGTCGGCTAGCAGGGTTTTCCCCTAACCAGGACTCTCCCACCAACGGGGCATTGCCCAAACCGGGACAAGCTCTAAACTCCCGACCGGTCTCCCAGCATGTGTGGTATTGTACTACATGTGTTGAAATGGAAGTGTGTGTAAGGGGAGAGGAAAGGACAAGGAAGAGGAAGGAAAGATTGCGCGCGGTCCGTGACCCATTTGTTAGGGCACTGCTCCGGCATTCGCCTGGTGTTGATCGGAGAAACCATGGAAAACTACCGACCAGAGCAGCCGTCATCTAGAATGCACTTCCAGACCCTTAACGACGTTTTGAATCACCACCGAGTACATATCGCTCTCCACAGGAATTCCATTTATCCCTTTGCCTTCGCTGTTTGTCAACATCCCCCCGTGCCCGCGCCGCCCCGGACCGCCACGCCCCGCGAGACCGCACCCACTCCGCGGGAGGCGGCGCGCGGCCCGCTCGCTCGGGGCCTTGCCCACGCGGCTGAGGTCACACGGCTCCCCGCGCCGCCATAGCCGCGAGCAGTTAGCTCAAACATTTTTTATTTGTTTATTTAAGGTCGAATTAACTATACGGGGTCATTAGCGCTCAAGCCAAATAGAAAACTAATACGAGAAAGTGTGTGCCATTCTGTGGCATTACTAGTTTTGTTAATTTTAGGTCTCATTAAATACGAGGCCATTAGGGATCAAGGAAATTAGAAAACTAATACGAGAAAGTCTGTGCCATTCTGTAGCACTACTAGTTTTGTTAATTTAAGGTCGTATTAACTACGAGGTCATTAGCGACGACATTATTGATTTTAACTTTAGGATATCTGTAAGAGAAAATGTCAAAAAATGTACTTTAGGCGGCGATAGATGGCAGCTGGCAAGAGGATGGGGGCGAGACCGTAAAGTCAATCCACACCAAGGAAATTAGAAAAGTAATACGGGAAAGTCTGTGCAATTCTGTAGCACTACTAGTTTTGTTAATTTAAAGTAGCATTAACAACGAGCTCATCAGCGACCGCAATATTGATTTAACGTTATCTGTGAGAGTGTGACTTGTGATGAAGACGACAGGATCTCATTTGTGTACATTTAATTTGTACATTATGTACAAGGATTGCTCAGGGTTTGTACAGAGCATACATGAAGTTTCATCCGCGTGTCGTTTGCGGAAAATAGATGATGATTTTTAAATAACAACCCATCACCTGTTGACATGGAACCATGGTAATCGGTTGTCATGGTCTTCGGGCGGGACCGCCCCTCATAAAGGGATGAGAGCGCTAGTCTACGACGGTACAGAGTAGAAGGAATAAAAGAGGTCATCTTCGTCATCATATTATTTTTATTAAGATAGTCGGATTTCGACGGCTTTGCCGTCATCGTCAGTCTCGCTGTTTTCGGTAAAAGTCGGTAGACTGATGACGGCAAAGCCGTCGAAAGCCGGCTATCTTAATAAAATAATATGTTGACGAAGATGACCTCTTATTTCTTCTCATAAGTACGTCAACAACACCACATCAGAATTCCCACAATTCCTACAAGTTACAAGAGTAGTCAGTTGTTCTGAGGACCGCCTGGCAGCATCTCCGCGTACGCACCTCTTTACACGCGCTCCTTCGTCACTACCCAGCGGCCAGAGTTGGGAAGGAATTAGGACAACGGTGGGGTTTAGGACACTGCACAGAGGTTGGACTACACCTGTGAAGCAGTCAATCTCATCGTGTCGGAACAAATTCCAAATGATATTGTCCGGAAATCGAACCCGGACCCCCTCTGTGAAAAGCAAGTGACTTTCGTGCGGAGTCGCGAGTTGGCTTGGGTGAAACATTTCTTACTTCTTTCTATGTAGGTAAAGGAATGTAGGTCAGGTAAATGAAAAATATTTGAGTTTGTCGAAGTATTACTCCTTCTTCAGGGCTAACTGAATTTCCTACTAGCATCTCTGTGTTGTGTCACTGGAAACCACTCACTCGTATTCTACCTGCGATGAGTTTGTATAAATTTAGTAAGGTATGCTTAGATTATAGTTTCATTTTCGCATTTCTATCTCATTATAAATATTCAAGGTCTTCTTGTAATTTTTTGTAGCGTTCACTGTTTTATATTGAATGGTTATAGTTTGATTGTAAACCGAGTAGTTCAACTTGAAGAGGCCTGATGAAAGAAAAATATATCCTGAATCTTTGGCAACCCAAAATATTTATTTAACATCCTTTCATCTACATAGGTTGTCAACATGTCGTTCCGATGATTTGCAGCTACTGCTTCATTTGTAACTCTGCAGCCAATAAGCACTGAAGGATCACGTGGCACATGAGGGTTCCTAGTGAAACAGACCTTTAAAAATGGTCATGGGATTTTAGGATATTTCGGCAGTCGGTTTTTATAGGACACGTTTTGTAATATTTTAAATATGAGTTCCTATGAGTATTCACTGGTTTGTGTTAGAGTCGAATTACTCATCCAACACATCAACGCCCAGCATCATTTGAGAACACTAATTTCTACATGTCTTATATTTACTACTTGACACACATTAGTGGCCTTTTCCCCTCAAAAGACAAGAAGACCTCCAAATACAAAAAGAATCAAAAAGCAGGAAATACTGGAATTCCTGAAAGCTTCATTTAATTTTAACGGGATAGATAATACATTCTACGCTGGTTACGATGTATTTACAACTTGAGAAGGTTCGTATCTTCTTCTGAAACATTCAAACTACGTGTATACTTCGCGAAATTTCTCTCTTCAGTTTAATATTCAACAAAAAACGCTTTAACCTAAAGTTTGAGTGCTAACATCAAATTAGGTAAAAAAAATTAATCAAGTGTTCCCTCATTCATAAGTAGACATGGTAATATTTCAGGAAAAGGGGGATGCTGACAACAAAAATAATTATCACAGATATTTTTTCTACTTTAAAACACAGTTGGTGAAGGAGCATATAAAAGATGTCGAATTCTCCATTCTGAAAATTGGCCCAACGTGTGAGACAGTTATCTCTTCTTGTTATCAGTCTTAGAGGGGGCAGCTTCTTGGCTGTCTCAAACTGAACTGGAGGTAATTGCGGGGCGAAGCGATGAGGGAGTATTCAGCTGGTGTGTGTATGTGTGTGGGAACCCCAAAGGTGCTCATAGAGATAAGCACGCGAAAACCAATTACAAACGGGAGTGCTGGTGGAACACTGCAATTTACTATCGCTTTGTGTGTTAAAGTAACAATTGCTCTTCCAGGGGATAGCAGGAGTCGTTATACCATATTTACCCCTTCCTAAAAAATAACATATTTGTTGGAGACGAAATATATCGAAAAAATAACGTCAAAAATTAAACAAAGTGCTTGTATTCTAATTCTATTATTACTTCAGGAACAGCAACATTTAAATGTTTTTTGTTGGCATGTTGATGTAGATATGTTACCACGTGCAAAAAGAGAGCTCACAATTATATTTGAAGTTAATTGCTTGACCTCGTTTAGCGCCAGACATATCTGTAAATGCCATCGAACTCATCGTTCGAAGAATCAGAATTTAGGCTTCATCGATCAGACGGCTGAAAACGCACTTTAGTATTTATTTTTTTTTTTTTTGTAGAGCGGGTCTGAATATTTTAAAAAACTACTGTATTACAATACCAATCGTTTTGAGTAAAATTAAGAGACGAGTATAGTTTGTCGCCAGATCACGATCTACTGGATCATTCTAACAGGTCTCTCTCGAATACCATTACCAAAAAAAAGAAAATATATTGTCGAATTATAACTCACCAAGAAATAGACCAAGTAGATTCCTCATAAAATTCTCAACCTGGGTCTGGAAAAGACGAAAAAAATATTGAATAGGAGGCAATGATTTGTAATACAACTAGATAATATTTGGTACAGTATGTACTATTACCCAAGTACGTGAAGACATTTTTAAAATCTTCAGACAAATGCAGAGAGCCAGTCTTCTGAACAGAATTAGTGCAATCGAAAAGTAGAAGAATGTTACGAAAAAGAAGGTGAGGTAGAATAACTTATACTTTTAATTTGTTTATATTGTTATTAGTAAAAACAGTTTTTCACCTCTAAAGAAATTTCGGGAATTTCTTGTTTTTTTTTGCGTAATAACTTGGTGGTTGATCTTAGCGCAAAAATAGTTATGTACAATTTTGAAGGTCTTTTGGCTCCCCATCGACTGCAGAAGATGTCTATGTTCACAAAACAACATTTATTAAATATTTACATCATAATTAAGTCGACTATTGAAATTATTATAAACTAGTGGTCTGCAACAACAAAAATCATGAACAAAACCACATCAAATGATTTTGTGGAAAACCTAGTGGTGATGCAAGAGCACATACTTTGTCGCAACATTTAATGGTCATACAATATTATAATCCGACAATTTCTCTTTTTCACTTAGCTACCATTTGAAAAATTCTTAAACGAAAACTGAAAAATACATATATTGTTCTTTCTTGCTACCGCGGTAGAGAAAAAGTTATGTAATGCTGGGCGAAAAATCGCAAATTTTCGGCAGAAAAACTCTTATTACAGAGCCCTGGCAAACGAAAAAATGTTTTCAAATGGAAGGAAATTTTTTTTCGGATTTGTGTTGATATTTGCTTGAAAATATTTAGTTTTTGGGCCAAATGTTGTACGATTTGTAATGAGTGTTACAAAAAATACTGGGATGTGTTAATTTGGAGAGAAATTGTGGTATAAATAGTACTACATAACTTTCACTACAGACGAGAAAGTACGAGCAGTTTTAGCACCATTAGTTTTTAATTCAAGTTTTTAAACGAAAACAGTATTCAGTTCTACATAAAAGTACTAACGATGCGTATTTTAGCTGTAAATAAAATTATTAGTTTATAATAACACCAACCAGCGGCGGCCGTCACTTCTGCCTTCAGTTGCCAGTGCAGCGTTCTCAAAGCAACAATGGACCCTGAATTCGTATGGCATACACATTTTGCATATCAGCATTCACGATATCGCTAGCAAACAATGTATTTTTTTATGTATGGAAGCGGATACAGCTGCGCCGGAAATTGATGGCCTGAAAATTCTCGGATTACTATATGCTGATGATTTATTTGTATGTTCGAAGAGTATTGATGGCTTACAGAAGAGTTTAATTATCCTAGAAATGTATAGTGAGACATGGGGACTAAAAGTAAATATTAAAGAAACCAAAATAGTTGTCTTCAAGAATGAGTTTATTTGGGTTAACAAAGAGAAATGGTACAACGCGCAGGAGGAGATCGCCCGTGTCAAAACGTTTACATATCTTGGTGCAAAAGTTTCCATGAACGGGGGATGGAATAGTCACATAGTGGCGGCGCACAGTAAAGGAAGAATTGCACTCAAAGAAATCGTTTGCGCAGTGCGCAGGTATCCGGAACTGCCTTTGAAGGTGTGCGATACAATGTTTAAATCGGTAGTTCTCCCAGCCATGAATTATGGGGTAGAAATCTTGGGAGTGGATGGGATAGATCGACTAGAAAGCATCGAAACAGATTATTACATACTAATTCTCGGAGTCTACAGATTCTCAGCAAACGTCGGAGTCTTAAAAGGGGTCGGTGATGTAGGAATTTGGAAAGATTTGAAAATGAAACTCATTAAACTTTAGATTAGATTAGCAGATGAACAGGCTGACACGCTTATACATAAGTTATTTAGTGTGCGGTTCTAGGGAAGCGACCAACGCTACTGGTCGTACTAAATTAAACTGCTACTAAACGTGCAGGTCTAGGAGACGTTTCTCCGGAGATGGTTGGGGATAGGGAAACACGTGAGAGAGAACAGCTAATTTTCGATCGACTTGCGGATATTAAGAGGCAAGATATCAACGGCCGAAAAACGTTCGTTAGTGGCACAAATTCACGCGAGTCCGGTTTCGGGTTGCGAAAGGTACGTTCACACACTTAGAAAGGACGCAAGGGGGGGATACGCTTGGTTCAGGGTCAGGGGGTGGATGCAACGTAGATTTAAGGTCTCGAATAGTAATGGCATCTGTGTGCTTTGCGGTGGAAAGGAAGATTGGATCCACATCATTTTCATTCGCTGTGCGACCGAAACATGGAGAGGAAAATGGATGGGAATGAGAAATTTCTACTTCCAACATAGGAACGTAACCCTCGCCCAAAACATTTTAGGTGATAAAAGGTCAAATTTCATGAAAGAATTAGGAACATTTCTAGGAAAGACAATTAGGGAAACGGAAATTACGGAGTGGGAAAACAGCACTGGTTAGTAAGAGCGGAGACTAGACTGGAGAGGAAATAAATAAGTCAATACGCAAACAATGATTAAGTAAATCAGTAATTTAAGTTCAGGTAGTGAACTGTTAAATAAACAAGTCACAAGTTATAGACAACTGTTAAGTAATAAATAATTCAATAAAATAAAACAAAATAAAACGAAACTGTCAAATTAATAAGCACATTAGGAGACAAAGGGGAGTGGGTATCGGAAATGTAAGGGCAGAGGCGATGGTGCGGACGATCTTCTGTGGCGCTGTTTGCTTTCAGGTGCTGAGGAGGCCAAACACAGGAAGGAGAATGCGTGACGTCCGCACCGCGAAGTAAATAGTTTAAAAAAGTCTGGTAGATTAGCATGTATTCGGCTGCTATCATCTAGCATCTAGGCAAATAGCGTCTAAACCGTTCAGCCGATTTTCTCCAAAACTGATATTCCCCGAATGAATGAACTGAGGGCTTTGGACGTTTCAATGGATGATATTTCTTTATATAAATGATGGTAGGGTGTTCATTAAAAGATTAATGTTTCGATGAAGTACGTGGAAGAATGTTACACCATCTCGATCAGGCTTTTCGTGCACTTTCCCTGATCCATTGGGAAAATTCTAAGATGGACACTTGCTTTGCTTTATCATAATTATAGTTTCACTGTCTGCGCGCAATTTCTTCAGCTCTGTAGACGTAAAATAGAATTTATTTATTTCTTCAGTAGTAACTTAAAATAATCGTTCTGCATGTTCTCGCAGTAGAGTCAATTCCTTCACGTGAGGTCAAATAAGATAAAAGTAGAAGTCTGTAATTCATTCCCGAAGCTAATAGTTCACCTTACCGGAGCGAAAATGTTTCACAAACACTTGGTTGAAATTTTATTAATTTTTCGGTTTAGTAGTGTAAAAGAGCAACGGTAGGGATTGCTGAGATGAATAAAGTTTACACGTACTTCCCCCCCCCCAACATGTCACTTACAGTTTTAACTAATTTTTGACGTTAAATAAATAAAAGAAAGCCCATAGTGCATAAGGCGAATTGCACACGGAAATCGACCACAAAGCTTTCGACCCAGCGGAGTGGCCGGGAGAGGTGGCTTAGTGTATCAACTGATATCACTGCAGTGCCTCTGACTGGGAGGTCCTTGGTTCCAGTCCCAACGGTGGCAGGATTTTCGGCACTAGCTTGTCAGCTAGGTCGAATTCAGTTGTTGTCTGAAGGAGAATTCTAGCGGCCGACTGCTTTGATCGGTAGTTTTTCGTGGTTTCTCCGATCAACACTCGGCGAATGCCGAAGCAGTACCCTCACAAACGGGGTCACGGACCGTGCGCGATATTTCCTTCTTCTTCCTTGCCCTATTCTCATCCCTTACACAAAAATGCATTACACTAACACTTGCCGGGAGACCGGTCGGGAGCTTAGAGCTTGTCTCGGCTGGGGCGGTGCCCCGCTGGTGGGAGATACCTGTTTGAGAGAAAAACCGCTGGCCGCCATTAGGTCGGCGCCGAACCTCGCCATCCAGCGGTGAAAGATCACCGCCATCTCCCGATGAAAAAACATGCACTATACTTACGGGACTAATGGCCCCCAGTAGTTGACGCGCTCGGAATCACTAACAACCAACCCAGCGGAGGAGGCAGCTAACTCCCTTCGCGTATGACTCAATTCTCATTGCACTGAATCACATGCACCCTCCCTATTGAATGTATGTTTTACCTCTGAATCTCCCTCGGGGTTCTTGGGAAAACCTTTCGGTGGCCGCACCCAACGCTCTCCCTGCCGATTCGCTCATTCGCTAGATATGGACACCTTGACGTGTACCACGTTCTACCTTTCCGTCGATCGAAGACGCCCGCTGCCTCGAATACTCGAATTTTCCTAGCAATACTGTACAATCGAAGCTCTTAGGAGCCCAGTCCGATGTTTGTGGTCAGAAATCGCACATAGTTAGCTGAGTCCAGTATTGTGCACAACCTAGCACCACATGGTTATTGGCGAGGAGACATGCACTAGGAAGTTGGGTTGTTTTGGGTAGATCATGTACTTTTTTATTCTGGACAAAGTAAATTTACAATCTATATTATATTAAAATAATTAGTAAATATGGTAAAGCTGACAGTTGTCAATGACCAATTATTGTGGGTGAGGGTATCCCAGTGGTACATTTCACCGTCTTCTCTAGAACAAAAAGAGCGAACTTAGTACCTTTTGTTAGTAGTCAAAGTTAAGAAATATATGTTGAGGAATGTATTGTGAATAATTTGAAAATTTATAATGGACTTGTAAGGGGTACTTCTTAAGTATTTCTGGGTACTCTCTAGATTTTTTTACTATTATCTAAGTGATTGATGACTAGAGGATTCGGATGATTTTTCACACGTTAAAGGCAACTTGAGCTGCTTGTTTTGATTTAAAAACAGGTGGTATTTTTAAATTTTTTTGTAAGCGCAGTGTTTGAGATGTACAATAGTGCTGAAGCAATCGTAATAAGCGTTTTTGATTGATATCTGTGTAAAATGGAGAGATGTGACCTGCTTGCCCGAAATTTGGATGCCATGAGTCCATATAGGGATTATTACTGTTTTGTAGATCAAAAATGTATTGTCTAAGGGTAGCTTCGAATGATCTTTTAGTAGCCAACGTAGACTTTTCACTTGCAGTTAAAGTAGCTTCTTCTTGACTAGTATGTAATGTTTTCCAAGTAATTTGTCCATATGTGTTTCTAAATACTTCACACTTTCAATCAGCAAAATTGGTTCATTATTTATATGTACGATGTACGTATCTCAAATACCGTATTCCCATGATACTCACACAGGACAGGAAGGATGAGTTGAGTAGGGAAAGGCGCTGCATCGTGGTTGGGAATGCTCACCACGCTTCAGCATTTTATACTCATCCAAACCCAAACTCCTCTTCCGAGACCGCCCCCCTCCTAGCAACCGCTTCAGCACTATCGGCCGTCTGGTCGACCTCCTCCATTAAATGGTACATCAATTGGGCGCCCACTTTAACTGACATCAATTGGGCGCCCACCTTAACGGACATCAATTGGGCGCCCACCTTAACGGACATCAATTGGGCGCCCACCTTAACGGACATCAATTGGGCGCCCAGTAGCCTTTCCCTTATCAGAATGAGACCCACGTGACTAAGACGTTGCAGACTGTTCCCCGCGCCCCTGTTCGCGGATAACCGCATGTAAACCCAACGTGTGGAGATATGCGCTCTATCGCAACCTCGCGCGAGTCGCCGGCCGCGAAATCCTCCGCGTAAACAATCGGCGCTGGGCGGCGTCCGAAGCGGCGTCAAGGGCCCGCGACGTTCGCTAACGAGCCGCCGCCCCGCGCGCCCCTGGCGGAGGCGGCGGCGGCGGCCGCAGCGCGTAACTCACGCTAATGAGACGTTACGACCGCCGCTAACGACCCCTGGCGACGACAAGCGGGATTAATACGTACGAGGTGGCAGCAGCTGTGGGCGGCGCGACGCAGCTGAGCGGGGAACGGCGCGGGGCGCGCGAAGCTCAGACGGGGCGGGGACGTGGCGTGGACGGCGTGGGGACGGGGTGGGGACGGCGGGGGGCGAGGGCGGGACGGGACGGGAATGGCGGGGAGGCGAGGGCGGGGGCAAGGGGTGGAGATGGGGTGGGGAAAGGCGGGGAAGGGGGCGGGGCGGGGACAGCGTGGAGATGAGGCGAGGACGGCGGGGGCGGGGCGCTGACAGGGTGGTGACGGCGGGGACGGGGTGGGGGGACTGCGCGGGCGCGGAGCTGAGACGAGGCGGGGGGCGGGGCGTGACGGGGCGGGGGGGGGTGGGAACGGGCGGGGCACGAAGTTGAGACGGGGCGGGGAAAGGGCGGGTACGTGGCGAGGGCGAGGTATGGACGGGACGGTGACGGGGGGCCGGGGCGGGGTGGATCGAGACGGGAGTGGGCGAGGCGAGGCGGGACGTGACCGGTAGAGATGGCTCGGGGCATCAACTGTCACTGGAGTGCTCCTGTCCGGGAGGTCCTGGGGTTCAAGTCCCGACGGTGGCAGGATTTGAGACTCTAGCTAATGAGTTAGGTTAAGTTCAGTCGCTGTCTGGAGAAGAATTCCAGTGGTCTGCAGCTCTGATCGGTAGTTATGCTTGGTTTCTTCGTTCAATACCAGGCGAAGGACGAAGATCATTTCTTCGCATTCCTTGTCCTATCCTGACGCCTTACACACACTTTCACTAACATGCACTACACTATCACATATCTCGGGAGACCAGCCCGGAGATTACAGCTTGTCCTGTCTGGGGAGTTGCCCCGCTGGTGGGAAATACCAGGTTGGGGAAAATCCCACTCTCCGACGGTAGGTCGTCGCCGGATCTCGCTATCCACCGGGGGAAAATCGCCGCCCCTCCTGAAGAAAAGAATACACTACACTTACGGGAATACTTACCTTAGCAGTTGACGCGCCCGGATTCACCAGTAATCAATCACGAGGCGTGACACGAAGGGACAAGACGAAACGGGACAGGATGGGCAGCGACGGAACGGACCGCGTGGAGGCAGGGCAAGACGGAGTCGGACTGGGCGGGAGGGAACACGAAACTTGAGGGGACGGGACGGGACGGGACGGGACGGGGATGCGGCTGAGCGCGGGCGGGGCGAGGTGTGTGTGGACAGTGCGAGGCGGGGAGGGGTGGGGTGGGGTTGGTGGATGAAGCGAAGCAGATTGTGGCGATGGAGCGAAACAGATGGAGCAGCGTGGATTTTTAAGGGCGAAAAAATCGTTCGTTCGCCTTCCTTCGGAGGGGAAGTAAAGCCGGCTGTCCCGTGTAGTAGATTTACTGCATGTAAAAGATCCTGAAGCCTCTGAGCAAAATTGAGAACCGCCTGTTTCGTCGCCCAAGATAATACCCCCTTTCTCCGCTAGGTGGTGAAAGGAGCGTAGTGAAATTTTCGTGGTTAGACGGAAGAGCGGGCCTGATGGCCCGAGTCTCGCCACATAAAATAAGGCATTAACTAACTAACTAACTAAGCACGGCAGTGCGGGGCGGTTTGGCGTGCGGTGACTTGGGGCGCTGAGGAGGGGAGTGGGGTAGGGCGGGGCGGGGGGCGGGGCAGCCACGTGGCCCGCGCACGTGCGCCCACGCGGTCGCGCTATTAGGCCTGTTTGCCACGCCGCGGCGCGCCGCCCAGGCCCATTAGTTCACACGCCGCCGCTAGGGACCGCCTTCTTCGCCCCTCCCCCGCTTCCTCCCATTTCGAAGATTTACGAAAGATCTGGAAGGAATCCCACAACTTCGTGCAAGTCGTACCGCCTATAAACTGCTACGCTAAGATTGCGGACGACTTTTGTTTATTTATACTTAATATTATGGTCCAATTAGGCATCTCCGAATATCGGCTAAACTAACCAAATGATGTCCTTTGTTTCTTATGTATTTAAGATGATTTTATATTATTTCATAATATGCAAAGGGGAAAATACTAATGAATTTTACAGAAATACGCATTTTAGAAGTTTCTGTCACCAACAAAATAGTTTATTTCATTTTTGTCTGGCTGGCTGACCGGTACAGAATTGTAAAATTGTACTAATTCGTAATAAGACTAATTATGGAAATTATTAATCTTCGCTTCGTAATGAACCGCAGAATGCTGACGTAACTGGGATTCTAGTTTCATTGTACTACTGATGTATGAGTAATAATGAAGTGAGCATTGTGTAAAAACTGAGTCAAATGAACGATCGCAATTGTGTCAATACTTTTTCAAAATACGCTATCAAAACATCGGTAGATCCCTATTCTGCCATGGTTACACGTAAAGCGAACCATTAATAACGACGTGCAAAGCGCATTTGCAGGCCGTGGCGTGCGAGCAGCTTCTTCGAATGAGCGTTCGCTGCCCGGGCTCCTCATCGGCACAATGGAACTACGTGTGTGTGTGTGTGTGTGTGTGTGTGTGTGTGTGTGTGTGTGTGTGTGTGTCTACGTAGATGTGTTGCGTGTGAGTGTGGGCGTCTGGCAGACCGAGGGAGAACAAAGGCGGCGGCGACGGCGCTCGAAGGGGATTGGAAGGCGTCGACCGCCAGGCCTCGCGTCGCGCCAGCGGAATCGATTGATTGATTGATTGACGGGGTGCGTGAACTGCTAAGGTCTTTATTCCCGTAAGTGTCCTGCACGTCTTGCTTTGGGAGGGGAGGTGGCGCTGATCAGCCCCCGCTAGATGCCGAGATCCGGCGCTAAATTACTGTCGGCTAGCTGGATATCACTCACCAGTGGGACACCGCCCCAGCCCGGTCAAGCTCTAACCTCCCGACCGGTCTCCCGGCGTGTGTGATAGTGTAGTGCACGTTAATGTACGTGTGTGAGTGTAAGGGGGTGAAGATAGGACAAGGGATGAGAAGAAAAGATGGCGCGCGGTCAGTGGCCCGTTTGTTAGGGTACTGCTCCGACGTTCGCCTGGTGTTGATCGGAGGAACCACGGAAAACTACCGATCAGGGCAGCCGATTTCTAGAATTCTTTTTCAGACAGCGACTGAATTGGAGCTAGCTGACAAGCTAGTGTCGAAAATCCTGCGGCCGTTGGGACTCGAACGTAGGACCTCCCGGTCAGAGGCACTACAGTAACATCAGTTCTTCGGAATCTGCACCTGCTGGGCGTGATAGCGGGCTACCCATCCGTCTATCGGCGAGAAGCGAGCAACCGTTCGCTGAATCCCGAGTAGTGTGGATGAGTTGCTCGCTATTGGCCGAGTGACGAACTTTCGGTACTCACATATTCTCACAATACTACTTAAGTAGAATAGAGAAAATAGTGTAATACCGCAATAAAAAACGGAGATTTTCGACAAAAAATTGATTTGCGAGTTCCTGATAACAAAAGGGTGGAAAATTCTTGTTTCTATTTGTAATAAATAACTTCCTATTTCAGGAAGTGTTATCAGAATGGGTCCTTGATACCGAAACATTATTTTACGGCAAAACGTCCGTCCGTCTTGTAAATGCGAAATTTAAAGCACTTTTTCACAGAAATCTTTTGGGTTTACGAAAAACGTTATTGGACGTCATTCAAAGCACTTCGAATCACAAATGCAATAATGTTTACAAATTGCTGGAAATGTTAATATTGAAGGGGTGAGAGATATTTCAAAAATCACATTTATGTTATTTTTTGAGAAACAAAAGAATACACCAAATTAGTATTATATTAACTTAAAGGGAACATTTAGCACTATCCGTTCGAAAAGTTTTAAGAAAGAAATTGGAGCCGTTTTTGAGAAAATGACGTTTAAACCTTTCTGAAAATGCTGATTTTAAGCTCATTTTAACACAAAACTTTTCAATTTTTGAGAAATTGTATCATTTAAAAGACATGTACTCGTAAATGCAATAACGTAAATAAATCGTCGGTAATGTAAATATTAACGAGTTGAGAGGCTAGTAAAAAATTAATTTTTAATTTCTCAAAAACAGAAGAATAGATCAAAACGTCATTTTTGCCAATTCATAGAGCACATTTAGTACTATTCACCCCAAAATTTTCAAGAAAACATTTTGAGCCGTTTGTGAGAAAATCTTGTTTTTATCACTTTTTAAAATTGCACATATTTCAGGAAATACTGGGCGAAAACTACTAAAAGCCTCAAAAAATGTACAGGACTTTCTTGAATAAGCTAAATATGAACAACGAATTCTATTGAATAAAAATCCTCAATTTTGTAGTCGTACGAAGACGTCGGAACAAATTCAAATTTGGAAATTTTCGAACATTCAAAGTTAACAGAGAAAAAAGGAACTAGGCCATCTTTACAAGTGAACTTTACATTATTCTTCCCCAAAATTCAAATATAATATTTGGATTCATTTTTGAGAAAATTTTGAAAATGTCCCAGAGGCTTCATGTAAAGTGTTATATACAAGGAATCCAGGAGTGGACGTTAGTTATTTGCAAAATGGTTTATTGACAATAAACCAACAATCCAAAAACCACAATCCAGAGTAAAACGCATATGAAAATATATATGAACACATATGAAAAATGAACGGTGTACCATTGACTGATGTTAAGGCAACAAAATTTGTAGGTCTCTCAATTCAGTCAAACCTTAAATGGAACGTCCATTTAAATGAATTAAACACAAAATTAAGTTCATTATGCTTCGCGTTCAGAATTCTTTCAAATTCAGTCAGCCTTCATACTGCTCGTTGTGTATATTTCGCGAATGTTCATTCCCGCCTGAGATATGGCATAATATTCTGGGGAAATACATCTTATAGCTCCCAGACTTTTAGATTACAAAAACGAATTGTACGAATAATAACCAAATCCCACCCACATGATTCATGTAAGCCTCTCTTCATTAATCTATTATTAATTTTAATTAATAATTTTAATTAATTTTACCATTACCGTGTCTGTTTATTTACGAATCAGTGGTTTTGTCAAAAATAACTTGCTTAAGAACGGTAATATATTTTCAGAAAATGCCGATGTCTATTACTGTAACACTCGACGTAGAAATCATATTCATCAGGTGACAGTATCAACAGCTCATTACAAAAAATTCACATACAATACATGTACATTATTTTACAACACTTTGCCAGACGACATTAAACGATTAAATTCGATAGAAAAGTTTAAATCCCAAGTGAAATCGTTTCTGCTGCATAACTGTTTCTATACAATTAGAGACTATACTGAGCATCTCAAGAAGAGTAACATTAATTTTAACAATGATACATAATGCATTATTTACCATTTGGACTTATAAATGTGTATAAACAACCTGTAACAACTATTGTACTACAGCCTCCGGGTCAATGACCCCCATCTCGATCAGGTTTTTCGTCCAGTTTCCCTGATCCATTGAGCAAATGCTGAGATAGCCCCTTGTTTTGCTTCTGGACATAAATGTAACTTCATTTTCTGTGCACGTCTTCTAGAATTCAGTGGGAAATACAATTATTCAAATTATCATTTCCATGTTGTCGCGGCAGGAAGTATTATTCCGAAAGACAACATGGATAAGAGCCAAAATTTATAGCTTATTTACCCCTGAAAATAGATTTTATTACATGGGAGGGTTTTTTTTCTCAAAATTTAAGTAGTATATGACTTAGTGTAGGGATCACAGAATTTTGAAAATGTGCACACAATTCACTTTTCCCCATAGCACGTCTTGCGCAGTTTTAACTGTTTTTGACGTAAAATAAATAAATAAATAAATAAATAAATAAATATACCGAAAGATGTCCCTTTTCACAGCGTCGAAGTCACAGTTCCACCAGAATCTTACAGGAACAAGCCACACGTCAACAGTACCTTTCCACAATAACAATTTCACTGTACAGCACCGGTAGCGGTAGCTCAGTGCATCAACTGATGTCACTGCAGCGCCTCTAACCGGGAGGTCCTAGGTTCGAGACCTGACGGCGGCAGGATTTTCGACACTAGCTTTTCAGCTAGGTCGAATTCAACTGCTATCTGGAGGAGAATTCTAGTGGCCGGCTGCTCTGATCGGTAGTTTTCCATGGTTTCTCCGATCAACACCAGGCGAATGTCGGAGCAGTACCCTACCACACGGGCCACGGACCGCGCGCGATCTGTCCTTCCTCTTCCTTGTCCTATCCTCTCCCCTTACAGACACACACTTACACTAACATGCACTACACTACCACATATTCCGGGAGACCGGTCGGGAGCTTAGAGCTTGTCCCGGCTGTGGCGGTGCCCCGCTGGTGGGAGAGTCCAGGTTAGGGGGAAGCCCCACTAGCCGACGGTAGGTCGGCGCCGGATCTCGTCATCCAGCGGGGGATCACCGCCATCTCCCGAGGAAAAAAACATGCACTACACTAACGGGACTAATGACCGTAGTAGTTGACGCGCCCGGAAACACGAACAAATCAATCAATCAATCAATCACTGTACAGCAACGCGCTCTACGCTTAATCCTGATATCCTGCCCACCGGGCTTGGGGCCCTTGTATATGCCTCGGTGCGAGTCTATGCGCTTCCTGCCCCCGTGGCAGGGAAGGTAGGGGTGGTGCTCCCCCCCTGGTGGCCGCTCACCGTCGCGGTCCGGTGCTCCGGTGCGGGGCGCCGCCGCTCGACCTGCCCCTGGTGGCACCCCGAGGTACTGCCCATTTCTCGTCTCTTTGCTGACCCAGGCACGTCACGTCTTCGCGGCGGCCGCAGTGGATCGAACATCCTGTCTCCAGCACAGTGTGCCCATCCGGCCCGCCTCTGCGATCACAATGCTGTCTGTATACACAGCATAAAGTACCCCAAAATTTCAAAGAATGGTTTTCAAAATCGCAACATTTCGAGTCTTGGTAGATCGACCGGGGAATATTCATTTTAGAAAAAATCCTACGTATGGATGAGCTGTTCACAGACGGACGGACGTTTTGGAAACAAACAAACAAACAATTTTTCGTTAATTGGGGACCCCAAAACCTGAATTTCCGTTGAAATCTCAATATCAATTTTCCGCAACATTACATTAGTTTTTCTATATACGTACGGAGAAAGTAATAAATGATACACATAAAAACAGCGGTGTTGATAATAATGTTCTCTTTTTCTTGATTCACTTCCCAAACATTGTTATTTCTACAAGAATCTATTAGCGATCACTCTCTTTATTGTACCTTTTCAAATTCCGAATTAATGTTTTTATTTGTCTGAAACGACGCGCGATATCACAGGAGCCGTGGCCAATTTCCAACCCACCAGTTTCTACTAAGAGATTACAGTACTAAATAATAGACATTTTTAGAGTCGTCTTTATTGCAATCGTCAGTTATTTATTATTTTTAAATTCCATACAATCTTTTACGTGGTATCATTCAGAAGCAGACTTCAAATCAAACGAACAGTAGCCAGTTCAAAAGTAATTTCCAGTAAAGTAGCCAGTTCAGTAATTTTGATGTCAACGGCTTCCGGTACCTGCATTTTCCTTGAAAATATCGACGTCAAATTGCTAGATTTATTTATTTATTTAACGTCAAAAAACCGATTACGTGGTGCACATTGCATCACGTACATCTGGGAGTAAAACCCAGGCGCATATGGAGTTCGCATGACTAGATTTGATTAGCTGAAGAGCCTAATAAAAAAGCACATTTGTTGTCATGATGGTTCTTCGTAGCAAACACGCTAGGGGAATAAAACTGATAAACAAGCTACAGATATGAGGCATGGTGTTTACTTTTGCCGAATTAGTCCTTTAAGCTGATTTCAAATCTGAAAACCGTCTATCACGTTAGGTTTTTGGGAGTATCGACAAAAAGCTATTTTCACGAAACAGGGTTCATCAATTTTTTTATCCCCAGTTGTTTTTGTTTTTTTTTTTGTATTTTTCGTGAACGTCACGTACAATCTTCGTTCCCTGTCAAAATATTTATATTTAAGATAATACTTTGAAACATTTTTGTTATCACTTTACTAATATTTCATTTGTTTCCTTTTTCTTTTCAGTATTCTGTCACTCGCGCGTTCTAATCGCACGACCATTGCTTGCGTGCTGAACTACGCCCAACGTACTCACCTTCGTCTTGTAATATTCACGTTTTGGAGCAATGACAAAGAGAAATGCATTAACTCTAGTCAACACAACATCTGAAATATTAAAACTCTCTCAGATTAGAGAAAAATATTATTTGAACAAGTATGCAAGGACAGCGTTCCATGCACCATCGCTTGCATATTAGATTCTGTCAATAGGGATTTCACTTCAGGGAACTGCTATACGTGCATAACTGAACAGCAGAGATAAGTTTAACAACGCCATTTTCAGATACCAATAAAGAAATAAAAGCATTATTTTTATTCGTGAAAGGCTAGAATTCCATTCTTAACTAGTAAAATTCTGTTTGACTACCCAACGACGCCGGTGACAGTGATAAAGCGACATGGCATCCTATGATTGGGCGCGAATTACGCACCACACCACAGGTTTTTATTTATGTTTGTCATGTCACCGTATTTTTCTACTAAACTAGTGCCTCTGTAAAGTATTTAGATGTTTCCTCATTTTGTGAACCAATTCCAAATGATCTCGTCGCTTGTCGAATACCAACAGCTCATACAGAATATTCAGTTAATGAACAAACCAAGAATGAAGTTCTTTTTCATCTTCCAGCAACATATCAGACCCTGACTATCAATCTGGAGAAGGTAATGATTTAATTGACAATGCTGATTCTTGTGACGTACGAGAACTGGTACTAAGGAAAGGTCAAGTTGAACTGCTTGGTTCACATCTTAAAGAGTTTAGTTGGATCGCACCGGGAACAAAAAGTTCACAATTTCGCCACAGTCGCAAAGTGCAAATTGTGACTTTCGCACAAATTCGCACTTGTGAAATTCTTTGCAATGAATGACAGTAGTCAGTATTGTGCGGATGTTCAAGGTCTCTTGTCAGGCCTCGGGGTGGAACGCGACATGGAAGCATGGCAATTGTTCATAGACTCGTCTAAAACAAGTTTGAAAGCAGTATTGTTACACAATAGAAACAAATATGCATCAGTATCGGTTGGGTATTCTACTCATCTGAAAGAGACATCTGCATCTGTCACTGTTTCCTGAAAAAGTACTCAATCACAAGGGTAAATGGTGTATCTCTGGTGCTTTAAAAATCATCACCATTCTCATGGGTATGCAGAGAGGGTACACCAAGTTTTGCTGTTTTATCTGCGAGTGGGACTTGTAGTGCACTCGCTGTCTGCAAATGACGTTAATAATCTTCGGAGTCTACATCAGCGCTTCGAAACTTGGAAATGTACACTAACATCCGGTGACGTAGAAGCTGAGGCGAAACAGGAAAATACCAAAAAAGCACTTTCTACGGGAATATCAGTTAGGGAGATGAAAACACTAAAGAAATTATTGATTGTTAATATTATAAGGAATTAATACACAAAATGTTGTGTATAGAAAACAAAATATTGAAAACAGCGGATAATGCAGGGGATTGGCGGGGCCTTAGTTTTGACATTGTATTCGGTTGGACTTCCGGTATATTTAATTATCTGGAAAATATACGTGAGACTCCTACTAGACTAATAGATGGTATTCAATTGATAAGGATGTGGAATGGCTTGACAAAAGAGGTTGTAGGTGAATCTAGGCGGACGATTTTATAATGAACTTAATCACTTTTAATTACAGGATATTCGAAAAACTACGCACTTCTTCACAATCAATGCACATTGTAATCTGTTTACAATTGTCACAATATGAACAAGAGTTATTTGAACCCAAGTGATCTAGTAAGCTATGATCCACAATTAACTATATCAGTATTAGTCAGCCACCTTTCGCACGATTAGTAAATTTTAAATGATAATTTTAGTTCTGTACAATTGAATACTATTTGATGTTTTGAATAATAGTTTTACACAATTGAATCTTATTTTTTTATGTTTTATGTTGTTTTTTGTCGTTTCACTGAATATCAAGTCCCTTTAATATTTTAGACAGCAAAAAAGAAATTTCCACTATTACACTGTATTTCAGAATGAAATAGCAAAATATAAATGACGTTACGAAGTGAAAATGTATTAAAATTATAAATTCTGTAATAAAGATTGCACCACTAAAACAGGCTAAGCAACAAACACCACTGACAAAGAGGGGTAACACAGTCTATTACCTCCGTTGTAAAGTATGTAATATGTAATATGAGGGCCAGACGAAGAGCAAACTGAAAGATAGAATTAATGAGAACAGAAGAACCAAGAGACAAAACTCTACTTCCAAACACAGGTTCAATCTAAGCCATTAAGAAGAATTCGATGATTCACAGATTTTTAGCAGCAGAGAGAAGGTACAAGAATAGAAAAATAATAGAAATTTGACAATTTTATTTATTGAATATTTACATGCGTTAGCTTGTTAGGCTTTTGGCAGAAGGTTAAGAAAAGATACAATTTATTTTCGATTATAAGAGTTGAAGGAGAAAGACCGGGAGCGGTAGCTCAGTGCATCGACTGATGTCACTGCAGCGCCTCTGACCGGGACGTCCTAGTTTCGAGTCCTGACGGCGGCAGGATTTTCGACACTAGCTTTTCAGCTAGGTCGAATTCAGTCACTGTCTGGAGGAGAATTCTAGCGGCCGGCTGCTCTGATCGGTAGTTTTCCATGGTTTCTCCGATCAACACCAGGCAAATGCCGGAGGAGTACCCTACCAAACGGGCCACGGACCGCGCGATCTGGTCCTTACTCTTCCTTGTCCTATCCTCTCCCCTTACACACACACTAACATGCACTACACTACCACATATTTCGGGAGACCAGTCGGGAGCTTAGAGCCTGTCCCGGCAGGGGCGGTGCCCCGCTGGTGGGAGAGTCCTGGTTAGGGGGATACCCCACCAGCCGACGGTAGGTCGGCGCTGGATCTCGCCATCCAGCGGGGGAAGATCACCGCCATCTACCGAGAAAAAACATGCACTACACTAACGGGACTAATGACCAAAGTAGTTGACGCGCCAGGAAACACGAAAAAAATCAATCAATCAATTGAAGGAGAAACAAAATGTAGCTAATACGTCATTCGAAAAATACAAAATAATTTTCTAAAGGTGAGCTTTACTGTTGATGAGAAATGCTAAGGAGGATGGAAGAAATTTCGGAAGTTTACGTTTTATTCTGTTTTGGCGAGGTTTATATTTACCTAGCTGAAAGTGATGTGCAGATGGTATATGATTTATATGACAATACAATCTTGTGGAGAGTTGTAGAAAATAATTTTTGATAGATAAAATGCCCAATTCATTATGAATTTGTTCATTGGAAATAAACCATGGAGCTTGTAAACAAGTTATGTGGCAAGGATTTTGAAATACCTGAATTTTGTTAATCTATGTTTTGGAAGGGAACCCCAGATTGGACAGGCATATGTGAGAATGGGACGCATCATCGTTAGATAAATTCTAGTTATGGTTTTGATATTAAGGGAATTTGAATATTTTACTAATGGAAGAAGTTGGTGCCAACGTTTATCAGTTAAAGGTATTATGTGAAGAATATACAAATTAAAATTTGGCATGATGCTCAAAGATAGAGTTAAAATTTTTGACAAAGAACTACGACGATATAATTAACGAATTTCGAGAGAAAAAATATTAAAATCAAAAATAGGTTTCATCATAAAGTTGAAGAATACCGCCAGTTCAGGTATTCCCTCAGTAACCCCTCCTTCCTTCTTGACTTCTTCTAGACTCCCCCTTCCCCTGGCCCAGTCACAGCTCGAAAACACTTTCATGTGTCCGTTCCCGAATATAATACTTCATACAAGTGCCTGTGAGCTAGCAAGATATCTGTTCGTAACAAACAGGCAAATACCACTTTATCACATTGGTAGGGAACGAATGAATCTGTACTAGAAATCGCCTTCTCAATTTCCAACACATTAAAAAGCAAATTTAAAATCTTTTAGATAAAGATGGCTTAACTTACTCCAATGAGTGTTTGCCATGGCACTGAATACTTGTAAACAGGAATCTCTTCTGTTTGTTCTTAAACTTTCTTCTTTAAAAAACTCAAAGATTGTTTGCTAATATTTTAATCATTGAAAACTCCACTTAAATTATTGTTATGTGATTAGTAAATTAAATGAATTTTGTTGAAACACAATGTACTTAAAGATGCAGGTGCAGTACCGGCCGATACGACGCTTGAAGTCTGTCAAAAATGTTTCATGTTACTTTTTACTTGATATAATATAAATTAATTATAAAACCTCTAAATTTTTGAAGGGTCCAGTTCCATAGTGAAAGATTTAGTTCCCTGAAATGTTTACAAAATGGATTAAACATTGTACACTATTCGTTTCCTACCATATTATTTCTTAAATGATAATTACTGATTATTTAACTTATGTAAAAAAACTTTTTTTATCCAAAACGTACAAAGAATTATTGCCATGGACCTAAAAAGACAAATCCAATATTTTGAGCTGAACAAATGTTACGTGATGGAAAACTAAATACTTGTTTCTTCAATATCATTTAGACATTTGTGGTAAAAGGCATTCAATTATTTTATAAAAATGGAGATGATTTCGAAGTATTACAACTAAATATTTATTATTACATTGAATACGATTATATTTTCTTTGATAATCCGGCTCTTGCACGATAACATCAATCTTTGATACAGAAAATCTTAAATATTGTAATAAACAATCTGTTGAATTGTAGCCCTGATAACTGCTGTAACAAATAATACTTTATAGTACTTTAACAAAACAATGATATAGTATAATGAATTAATTTACATTTGCATTGTATAATTTTTTTAAAAAAAGGCTTAAATGTCTGTAACAAGTAATGTACTTCAGCTTCCGGGTCAATGACCCCCATCTCGATCGGGTTTCGTCCAGTTTCCCTGATCCATTGAGCAAATGCTGAGATAGCCCCTTGATTTGCTTCTGGACGGAAATGTAGATTCACTATGCGCACGTATTGTTGAGCTTTCCTTTTGCTTGTAGTGGTAGTAGAGCTAAGGGTGAGTTTCTATTTGTTAGCAATTGAAAAAAATCAAATCTGTTCGTTCGTTTGCCGTTACAAATAAGTTTTCTATAATTCGGCAACGAAAATATCTACTTTTTGAAATGTTAATATATTGTTTTTTAAATTATTATTATTATTATTATTATTATTATTATTATTATTATTACTATTATTTTTTCATATTTCAACTATTAATAGTTAAATTGTTGGGAAGGAATTCTGAAACTCAAGAAAGCGTGCGCAGATGATTTTCTCCCCCTTACGTCACATACAGTTTTTGACTGTTTTTGACTAAATAAATAAATAGAAATATCACCAACACGAATATCAACTCTGATACTTATATTTCTTGTGATTAAATAAGTGCCGAAAACATCAACATTTGACAAATTTCTTCAATATGTAAATAAAATATAACCTAGTGCATAATACATTCGGCATGTACCGCTGATTAAAAGAACAAAAATTAGAACTCCCGTTTTTACCCGCGATTTCGCTCCCCGTGCCACAATTCGTGTCGTACAATCCAGTATTACGATGCAGTTCCCCACTTTCTCCTTCGTGTCACCAATTCTCCGACGAATCCCAATACTCCGCCGGCCAAACCAAACACCAACAACATAAACGGCCCTGAGAGCTGCACCATGTCCACTTGCTTCGGTGGCCGAGCCGATTGATACAGACCTTCGGGCACCGTTACACCTGTGGTATCCAATCGGTGCTTGTACATCACCGCCCAGTGCAATTCTAAGCCACTCTCCACAGCACGCACAACAAAATTTTGCAATTTATACTTTAATTTTGCCCCTTTCCGAATTAAAAAGGCTCGAAGACCAGGTGAATTTACACATTCAGGTACTAAATGAAGCATCGTTTCACCGTTTTCCATGAGATCTCTTTTATGCGCAAACCAATAGAAAAACATCTTAGTATGTAAAAACCCGAAACTGCCTTGTAGCACTTTGTCTTTCACAAGGCTGGCTGACTGCGCAATGTTAACGAGTTCCAACATCCGCCTCGTGTTCTTAATCACCTCACTCGCTTCGTCGTTGTCGAAAATGCTCTTCTGGATGCTGACGGTGAAGATCTTCTGCAGGCGAGGCAGAACATCTGAGAGCGTCTGCGGTTCGGGGTTGCGTGGGGGAGTAGTGAGAAATCCCAGGAGTTTGCATTGGTAGGCGTTGCTCAGCACCAACACAAAGAGAAGCAGCACTGCGATCACGACGCGCTGAGGTACGGAGGCGACCCGACAGGTCGACCCACCTGTAAGGACGATGGACACCAACTCTGTCACCGATCTTCCCCAGTCTCCTCGGAGAATCCCAATTTGACCACGCTGGAAGCGAGGATTTCCCTCTGCTGAACTTGACCAACAGCTGTATTCAAAATTCCACACGACATGCCGTCCGACTATAGCAGTCAGCAGGGCAAGCAGAAATGGCAACCACACGTTCATTTGGAACGGCATAAGCAGGATCTTGGCAAATGACACCTGAGGCGCTTTTCTTACCATCACACAGAAAGGGTTTTCGTCGATGGCGATGGTGAAATCCGAAAATTCGTATCTATCGGCGGTGAAATACAGAGTGTGGTACGTCACATCCGCCAGACCTTTTTGGATGAGTCCAATTTCTCCGTTGTAGGATCCGTTTTTTTTCTTCACCAATAGTTGGAACATCTGGTTGGATTTTTTCAATTAGACAACCAGTGTGATTTTGGAATGCGTCTAATAAGACATGTGATGGATAATCTGTAACTTTTACACCATTCCTTTCGTACCAAAAATATTTTAAATTGACTTCGTAATACGCTTGCTTTAAAACGTTGTATTGTGTGTCATTGCTATCAATATCCGCAGCCACATCTTCATGTTGGTCGCCGTTTCGAAGTAGAGAAGAAAGACCTTTGCTAGTTGCGTGTTGTGTTTGGATTTCATTTGCAAAGAGCAAGAGCAGAAGAAAAATAATCTGCGTTGAAAAGCACCTTTCGATCCTTTTTTCTACAATTCGCATCGTCTCTCATTAAATTCAATGTATGTGTTCACCTACGGCGATTCAAGTACGAAACTCAAACGTGGCAAGCATGAAAACAACACAAGCAGATAATTCAATATCTCGTGTCTTATGTGTATAGCATGCATGTTATCTTAGCAGAATAAAAATTTCATTCATGAATATATACGTTATCAGAGGTTGCATGCGCTATTAGAAAGAGCATCATGCAATTCAAAGTCCTGCATCGACCGTTGGCTGACAACTCTCTCGTAAATAGCTTGACTAATCATCACACATCTTTGGTAGATAATGAAATACAGTGCGCCAGGAAGGTCTACCCTTATTGAGCCAAATCAGAGCCTGCTATTAAAAATTGCATTTATGTTGGTAGCATCGCGATCACTGGGAAAGAAGTGAAGAGGGCAACACTTCCAGCATCTATTATAATTGTGGTGAGAACGCAATTTACGGTTTCAAGCTGTAGTTCGAGCCAAAGATATTGGATAGTATTACCTAGATGCACACGTAGCGCTAGTGTAGCGTTATAAATTGAAGGCTGCCATATTGTAGGCAACTGGTTCCATGGCAGGTGCTCACAGGCGTGTTGTGTCCGTACGCGACGAGAGTTGTGGGTATTTCCCATGTAAATTAGTACATTAAAGTGCTTTTGTCTTACTATACAAAGATTATTATAAACGCATCAATAAAAATTCATAATGAGATCTTCATGGTTCTGTGACCTCAAGGCCAATATAAAGAAGCATTAGGGTTACAAGAAACAACTTTCGATAACTCAAATGATACAACCAAAACATGTTTCGTTTAGTAACATAAGCGTTTTTCATCTATTTCAAACGTATACAATTTGGTTCTAGCATACCTGCACATGGAGTAAGACAATATATTCGATAAATATGGTCAAAATATTTTATTAATTTAAAAACTTATTTGTATTATTAAAAATCTAACTACATAACGTGTTAAAGGGAGTAATTTACTACAGTTTGAAACATCATTTACCCACCTTTTCTGTGGACCCCACAGTACGAGTTTTTCTGTCCAAAAATCACCGTTTTCTGCCGCAGCATTACATAACTTTCTCTATACTACGTATATTACTCCGTATATACGTATTATTATTATTATTATTATTATTATTATTATTATTATTATTATTATTATTATTATTATTATTAGCCCATAATATCCCGTAAAGGGCAAAGGCCTCCTGCTTTAGCAGGGTTACAGTAGGTTCATATTCAATTTCACTAAAGTTCACTCAGTTTCACTAAAATCGATTAATAGCACTGTGGATCATCATCTTCTTTTTGCTGTTCATATCCCAGTTGCCTCCATGTTGTTCTCTCTTGGGCCAGTCTCGTCCAGGTGAGACCACCTGCTTGGCATAGCTCGTCTGTCCATCTTTTCCTCTGTCTCCCTTGGTTTTTCCACCCATACCGAGGGTCCCAGGTTGCTGTAGTGTATGCCCATTGTTGCTGGTCTTGCCTTATAATATGTCCTCCCCAATGCCATTTGCTTATTTTGGCTTGCTGTACTGCATCTTTAATTTTAGTCTTTTTTTCTAATTTCTGTAGATGGTATTTTGTCTAGGAGCGAAACATTTAACATTTTTCGTTTCATTTTCCTCTGGCATCGTTGTATCCATTTTATTTGTATTACTGTTAAAGACCATGTTTGTGATCCATAAAGCAATATCGGCTAGATGCACGAGTCCATTACTACCTTTTTAATTTGGAGGTTTATCTTTTTATTTAGCAAAATGAAAGAGAGGCTCCAGAATTTTCGAATCGGAACGGTTGCTGATGTCACTGCAGCGCCTCTGACCGGGAGGTCCTGGGTTCGAGTTCTGACGGCGGCAAGATTTTCGACACTAGTTTTTCTGCTAGTGCTATCGAGTTGGGCAGCCTCGCCTTAAACAATCCTTTATTCTCCAATGGATAATAGTCCTTCCTTCCCCATCCAGTCCCTTGTATCGGCAGGACCGAGCAACGAGACGCTGACCATGATCATGTGCATCGTCAACAAGATTTCTGGGAAGTAAGCTGCGGATTTATAGGCAAGAAAAACAGTAGAAATAGGCAGGCAAAATAGGCATTTAAAAATGTAAAATAGGCATTTATAAATCTAAAATAGGCATTTAAAAAGTCATTATAAATTTTTCTCATCTGTATTTATATACTTGTGTAGGAAGTTTCTGAAGTAAACAATATAGTTACCTACGTGGAATGTTTGCTTTCATCGTTGTTCTGACAAATACTCCCAGAAATCATTTCTATCATTATTGGGCATTTCAGACAAAAAGGTTGAGACGCAGTAACATTTTGCTTGCAAGCTGATACTTTTAATGCTGCATGAAATTTGCAGTGATGCTGCACACTAATGCTAATAATCTTTTCCCTCACAATTAATTAAAAATAATTTAAACAGTGAATGATTTGTTTTAATCGCCATTCGTAACACAAATGTTGTAACTACTGGTTTTACAAACAGTACATATTTTCTCGCATTATATGTAAAAAAAATATTTCCAAAATTGCAATTTTCAAGAATTCAGAGAGTTCAACGAAAATGAGACCTGGGCCATTCTTTCCTTCTTGTATCCATAGAAAAAATTGTAGCGTTTTTCATTTGGATTAATTTCAAGCAGAAATACCACTCATAATTTTTAAAAAAATCCTTTTTTAAAGATCTATTTCTTTTTAAATCTATTTTTTGAAGATCTTTTTTTTAATATCTTTTTTAAAGATCTTATTTTTTCAGAACAGCTTTCATTTACGACAAAAATCTCTGTAATTGATATTGTACTTTTGCGATTTTAATTTTTTGCAATTTTCAAAAACACAGAGAATTTGCGAAAAAGGTAATCAGATCCAATTTTAATACCGTCCTTTGATACATACGAGGAGAAAATTTTTAGAAACATTTGGAGCTGTTTTTGAGAAAAAGTTGTTTACAAATTCGGAGTAAAAAATAAGTAGACTACCGCCAGTGATTTTGCACGTGTTTCATATACTAAATATCCGCTGTAAAACAGAACCGATTTATGGAATAGCTGTTCGATTTCTCTGTACTGTGCAGAGTAAAAACGCAAAAACCTACATTAAAAAAATTAACGATAATTGCAATTTGATCGATAAATACGGGAATAGGCAGCATTTAGGCATTCAAACATAAAATAGGTATTTTTAGTGAAATAGGCATTTGTAGGCACTATAAAATTCTCATTTAAAACTCCTAAAGCTCCAAAATGAATAAGTGCCTAAAAAATATTGCGTTTTCCATTGAAAGAAAATAAATAGGCAAAAATCCGCAGCTGACATCTAGGATGTTAAGCACTGCAAAGAATGAAATTGAAATACTGCACCATTGGAAGAAGATATAAGAAAGAAAAACTATATCAATAAAAGCAACACCAACAACAAAACAAAAAGTAAAAAAACAGGAACGAGAAGGAATCAAGGACAAGAAAAAGAAAAAAAGAAAAACGAGAAGGAAAGAAGAACACGGAAATTTAAAAAAAAACATGTTGAGACATTCAAATTTGTTTTCTGCTGTAATTATTTGAGTACTATTCCACACAGTAACACGCATCGCATTTTATTCCGGCTTTGGCTGATTCTCCTTGATTGCGACATTGGCCCATCCTGCGATAGCATCTCCGGTAGCAGCGCATTACCTGCCTCACGCACATCCGCACTCCCTCTGCCCTCCCTTCTCCCGCCCCCGCCCTCGCCACTTCCATTCGGCGAAAGCGCGCGGGGCGACGTGCGGCGCGGCAGGCACTCGTTCAACAATCGACCGCGCGGCTGCGGCAGCCACGGGGATTCCCCGGCGCGCGTGCTTTCTCGCACGCGGCTCCTCGGAAGATCCCGCGCGCAGCCAGCCCCGCCCCACCACGCCACGCCCCGCCTCGCCACGTCCCGCCCCGCCACGCCCCGCCACGCCCCGCCACGCCCCGCCACGCCCCGCCACGCCCCGCCACGCCCCGCCACGCCCGCGCCACGCCACGCCACGCCACGCCACGCCCCGCACGCCCGCCACGCCCCGCCACGCCCCGCCACGCCCCGCCACGCCCGCCACGCCCCGCCACGCCCCGCCACGCCCGCCCGCCACGCCACGCCCCACGCCCGCCACGCGCCACGCCCCGCCACGCCCTGCCCCACCACGCCACGCCCTCGCCACGCCACGCCACGCCACGCCACGCCACGACCCCGCCCCGCCCCGCCCTCCCCGCCCTCCCGCGCCGCCCTGCCCTCCCCACCCCGCCCTCCGCCCTGCCCTGCCCTTCCGACCTCCCCACCTCCGCCCTGCCCTGCCCTCCTGCCCTCCCCGCCATGTCCTGCCCCCCCCGCCCTGCACTGCCATCTCCGCCTCGCCCTGCCCTCCCCGCCCCGGCCCGCCCTCCCCGTCCTCCCCGTCCTACCCCGCTCGTCCCCCGACCCTTGTCTTGTATTTCATTTAGATAATTATTTCCATTCAGTAAATTGTAATATCATTACCTCTAATGAGCTTTTTAGAAGACGTTATCCGTGGCTTTCCTCCGCAGTCGGCAATCTTCCAGTACAACTTTTCTCCTCGCAGATCACAGGCAAAATGAACGAGAATTCGTTTCTTCATCGTAATTTGCGAGCTAGTCGAAGAAATTTGTGATTGGTCGTTGCGTTGAAGCGAACAATTTCTTCAGTTAAATTGCAAATATTCTAGCTTGTAAACGCAAGGTAGTGGTTACAGTACGAATATACATAGTTCAGAAAGTTATCTAGTGAAGAGTGTTACAGAAGTTGTGTAAAAACTACTTTCTCTGTCTTACAACTAAAATAGCCCGCATTTTACCACCTCGAAATCTGAGAGCTAGAAATTGCCGGGGTTCTCTAAAAGAGAAAGATACTGCAGGTATTTCCCGCGTTGCCAAATTGCCAAAAGAAGAAGAGGTGTTCCCACATATGGGTTGCAAGATAAAATACAGACCCGGTTTAAATATGTTAGGAAAGATATTTCCATTTGAACGTAACGACTTACACTGTTCGTGCAACTCAAACACCACTCGAAAACGTAAAAGCTTCTGGGAAGACTTTACACATACAGGTGCTTTAAAATGTCCCACGCATAAGAACATCGATTTTTTACCACATTGCAAGAAGATAATGACGCCAAATTGAAGTTAAGTCTGCTGACAAATAGAAGCTTCTATGAACAATAGAAAGTATGACAAGTGCATTATGTGAAGTAGATGAGAAAGTTTGGAGATAGCAGGCGATTTGAACTTTGACAATGGAAGAGGCATTGATAAATAAAATAGTAACCACACATGCAGCCAAAGGTCTGTTTTCCCTGTCAAGTTTCACTTAGTATATTTAAACGTTCATAATTTGCTAAAAAGTTTAGTAGAAACCCATTAAAAATATGCTATACAAGGATGGTTAAAGGTAAAGTAAGTAGTCTGTTTCTGATG
>BLKR01004096.1:60468-87437 GCA_011170035.1 Teleogryllus occipitalis | reverse complement strand
AGAAAGTGTATATAAGAGTATATTGATTGTTCAAAAATTAAGGAATCATTGAAAATGTGTATTTAAAATTGTATAGAATCACATCAAGAAACAGCAAGAGTACTATCAAAAAGTTGTATATAAGAGTATATTGATTGTTCAAAAATTAGAGTATCAGTGAATATGTGTATTTAAAATTGTATAGAATCACATCAAGAAACAGTAAGATTACTATGAAAAAGTTGTATATAAGAGTATATTAATTGGACAATTGGAGTAATTTATGACTATACATCAGAGAACAGAGGTAGAGTACGAGTAACGGACAGAGTCCAGAGCGTAAAAACTATTATTAGTTGTTAAAATGTCAAATTTATGAAGTCAGAAAAAATGTTGTAAATAGTAATGTTATATGGTGTAAAAAGGGTTAAATTAGATACCACCATGAGTACATGTGAAGCAGCGAAATTGTGAAATTGTAACTGTCATTAATTGCTTCATTATAAATTTTTTCCTGTGGTTTCTACCTGCGGAAAAAATTCTCCCCGGGGATAGAGGAGTCTGTAGCGTCATAGACTTCACTCTCTGCTCCGGAGAGACAAGTCGCAAGGTATGGGGATGAGGGAGCCAAAATAGGCTCCCAAACAAAGGCCAACCCTTCAGGGAAAGTCCAAAAGGGGAGAGGGCTTGTAGGTGCCGGGTGCAACTTGCAAAGGCGGAAGCAGACGCCTCAAGACGAGTGCGTGGGGGGAATGATGACGCGGAAGTCATGTGACTCGAGGATATAAAAGGACTGTGGCAGAAGCCCTGGGTTGGGTAACGTTTCTGGTTTCCTCGCGGCTAAACACCGCAAAACTTGTCCGGCCAAGTCTGGCGCGGAAGTGCTGCAGGCACGTGGGGGTGTTCGAGTCTCGAACACTGTGAAGTATGCTCGATACTTCGGGGCAGAGTGTCTGCCGAGGCACGCCAGGTGCCAAGTTGCAAATCGGCCGAGTTGGCTAAACGCATGCGCGGCCGCAAGGCGCGTGTTCGGAGAAGGGGGCTGCGGCAGGTAGCCGACAAACACCTTAGAGTGAGATCTGTAAACAGTGTACATAAATTAATGTAAATAAATTGTATATACCTCACTCGTGTCTGTTTCCTTGTGGAGTAGATCCCTACCCACGACGTTACACGAGGTCGCATCAGGAGAGGAAGCACGTTGACCAATGAGCTAACCCGCCGAGGCCGTAGAATGGATGAGTGACAGCAAAACCCATTCAAATACGAGCCATTCCACATCAAATCACATAGGAATTGATACAACTTTTTTTGTATGACAATCATTTTAAAAATCTGAACATTAAAAAAGATACACGTGTTTCTTATTTACCTGCAAATTGATTATTTGTGTAGTTGTGCCTATATTAAGTTTTATAATTTACTTCGCAAAATTTGATTTATGCTCTAAATGTTCTTAACATACAAATTCCTTATTTGTTTCTCAAAACCAAATATTTCTTTTAAAAATTGTAATAAAAAAGCTGTAAGAACTTGCTCAGCTAAAAATTTGAAGAAAAAAAAACATAGGCATATTTCTTGTTCAATTTTCTACAAAACACAACAAGAAAAATGTGGGCACAGAACACGTACAGATCTCAAAAATAAATTGTAAATATGCGGTCGCGCGCTTCCTGCCCTGCACTAATGAATTGTGGTTTGTCAGTCTTTGATACGAGTGCCGAAGAACAATAAAACGAATGACCTGCCTGATTAGGGGTTAAAGAAATACTAGTAACACAGGTGTTCACTCCATCCCCAGATGGGATAGGTGAGAGTGAAACAAATTCTACTATTGATTTTCCTCGTGTCAGCGAAACGAATTTTACTTCTGAGTCCCTTTGCGTCCTAGGGATGGGGTGCCCTCCTGACCTTGCTCCTCAAATGCAGCAGACCACTTGTCAAGGAACTTGAGTAAAATTTTCTGAACATCGGTTGCAAACGTATCTTATAAAGAGAAGAGTGCTAAGAGTTTATTCTGTGAATCGTGTGTATACTGCGTACACACAACATGAGTGGCGGTCACAGTATGTGATACGACACATGTTTCAGTCCATTTAATCTTTCTGATCACCATTTTAAGAAAAGAAGTATTCAAGTTGCGTAAACCGTGATTTAGTAGTGGAACTTGATTTAGAGAAGTTATTATATTGGCAAACTTGTGCTTAATATCAGAAAAAGGAAGTCGGCTTTCAAAAACGCTTTTTGTTAGTGAAGAGAGCGTCGAGATCAGTGGCTCCCGTGGCATCAACGAAAGTAGCAGAACGTCCAGAGAATATTGTGAAAACAGTGGAAATCAATGAAATGTCAATTTAAAATCTTCAGATAGTTCGTCAAATGTCTGCCAAATAAATGTAGAGGAGATAAACAAGAGTTTAATTACAGTAGGAGAACCCCCCGTCAAAAAAAAGAACATTGCAGCAGAAAACGGTATCCCCATGAGAAATTTCAGAAAGTACGAAATTCTGTCTTAAACTTTTTTCACACGCCCTTCGACATCCATTGAAAAAACATAAAATAAAGATATTATTAAGAAACATCGATTCCTTTCACTCAACAGACGTTGAAAATTCAAATTTGGACAATTTTTAATAGTTGAACATACAATTTAATAGTTGTACAATAAAATTGAATGTCACATCGCAGCAATAGAACACATGATAAAAGTGCCTAAAACGTTGGCTGAAGTAATTAGAATTTTGTCCAGGCCTGAAAGTAAATTCGGTAGGCATTATAACCGTGCATTGTGACGAAAATTTAGGAATTGTATGGTAAGCGAGTACATATATTTGAAGTGAGTTGTGAGGGACCAGAAAATTTCAAAATGTCAGTCAAAACGTGAGTCAAAAATCCGCCATTTAATAAACAAATAGAATCGTGAAGTTCTACCACTCGAGAAGTACTTAAATTACTGCTTTATTCAAAGAAACCGACGTCCAGTAACCCAAGAAACGCGACTATTGCAGCAACACAACTGTAGCACGTGTGTAGCTGTAACTGTACTGTGTGTACCTGTAACAGCGTTTGTTACAGCTGCATACTGGTTGGTAAATCATTAATATTTTTTAAAGCTACTAAGATCCCACTTTGATTTTTTCTGGAATTGCCAACAATACTCTAGTGCGTTTATAATAATTTTTTAAAAAATGTTTATCTCATCGAGTTAACAAAATTATTCAATTTTCAAAATTTAAATTAAAAAAATGAAAATTCAAGAAATTAAATATTTTGCAAAATCTCAAACATTAAATATGTTTTTATGTTTGAAATGGACTTTGAACGAAGTTTCTATGATTAGTGTATTCAAATATGTTATATTTTTAATTCAGTGATGCGCGTCATTTTTGGCCAATTTCATAAAGCAATATTTCCAAAATAATCATGTTAGAAAAAAATATAAATACAAAATAAATAACAAATATATATATATATATATATATATATATATATATATATGTATATATGTATATTGAGATATTCAAATTTCTCTCTCTACATTAATTTCTCGCAAAGATCTTAGCGTCCGGCTTGCTGGGTCAATGGGTCACGATATATTATAATCCTTATTACCTTTATAATGGGTTATAGGATCCGCAGACTATACAGCGCTGCTGGGAATCTGAAATAGAATGATTCTATTCCTAGTTCATTACTGTTTGGATTGACTAAATGAAAGATCACTTTCTTTTCTAAAGAACAAAATTTAACAAAGTTTATTGTTGCCTATTTAGCAAACAATTTAGTGAATTTAATAAAATGATGTTAGGCCTTTGATGAAGATATCTTTGAATTTACAGTTTTATACCGCGGTTAACTTATCTATTCTTCCTTGATGTCCCTCGTAGACTTCTCAGTCGAAATATCTTGCGAGCTTGCCCTAGTCCAAAGTCCCAAGAAATCCTCTTCTGCTCCTATCCAAACTGGTCTCAAACTATCAAAATTTTCAGTCCCGATTACGTCCTATGACATAGTCCCGAAATCTATAATTCGATTACCACTCCCGACAAAGTCCCAATTTATGCATCAATATTACTTCCACATGCAATATCTGCAATATCATTTACTGTCCTTAAAATTTCACGATCTGATAACCCGACTCTGACCATCTGCACTACACTCGCTCCCTCTCACGAACCTACGATCAGTTCAGACACGCGATGCCGGTCAGAATGAATCTTCCTGCTTGATTCATCCGCGAAGCTTCGTATTCAACTCCCTTCTTTTTTTTATAACATTTGACCGTCCTTCTCTCACCCAGCCAATCCATGCGTTCGTTATATTTTGGTGTAGCTGACCTTTCGATCGTCTAAACTTCTTAATGCATATTCCACCATATAGTCTTCAAATAAATGTTAGTTTATTTTCATGTGACATATCGGTATGTCACAATATATATAAACAAATATATATATATATATATATATATATATATATATATATATATATATATATATATATATAACTTATTTGAGTCATGCAATAATTAAAAATATGAAGGCAAAATTTTGTTATTCGTTGTTCGCCGAATAACGAATGTGTGAAACCGACGTAAACTATGGTCCTGGCTGGTAAATTGTAAACAAGTCATGTCTAATATGTGGCTTCTTTATTACATTATTTTATATTTGCATTTTCATGTATCAATGTAAAATTAATTGAAATCAATTCTTTAATGATAGTTTGTTGTGAAATTTTCTGAATTGTATCTGAAACTTATAGTCAGTCTGTTCCAGTCCAAATCAAAGCAGGTTATAGCTAATAAAAAACATATAAACCAAGGACGCGCAAGGAGAGCGAACCGGGAACCCGGGACCGTGTTGGTTACCGAGAGCATGACACCGGAAGCCCGACGTCGTGCGGCTTGCGATAACCTCTGCCACAGTGTCCCGAAAACTCCAGTCGCGGACACATAGAAGTCGACGCCAGCACTGCGCCAGCCGGAGCGTGCACGCCGACAAATTTCAATGCAGCATGGGCAACAAAGTATCTTTTCGCAGATGGCGGCAGCTATGCCAAATGTTTAGTTTGCAAAATGGCTTTAATCATGTGAAGTTTAATTTGCAACGACAAGTAATCTGAATAAGAAAATAAGGAAGTGTTCAATGCTCTGAAAAATAATGTCTCTTAAGGGACTAATAACTTTTGGTTATTAGTCCCGTAAGTGTAGTGCTTTTCTCGGGAGGTGGCGGTGATCTTCCCCCGCTGGATGGCGAGATCCGGCGCCGACATACCGTCGGCTAGTGGGCTTTCCCCCTAACTAGGACTCTCCCACCAGCGGGGCACCGACCCAGTCGGGACAAGCTCTAAGCTCCCGATCGGTCTCCCGGAATATGTAGTGTAGTGCATGTTAGTGTGTGTGTGTGTGTGTGTGTGTGTGTGTGTAAGGGGGTGAGGATAGGACGAGGGTGAGTGTAAGGGGGTGAGGAAGGAAAGATCGCTCGCTGTCTGTGGGCCGTTTGTTAGGGTACTGCTCCGACATTCGCCTGGTGTTGATCGGAGAAACCACGGAAAACTACCGATCAGAGAAGCCGGCCGCTAGAATTCTTCTTCAGACAGCAACTGAATTCGATCTAGCTGAAAAGCTAGTGTCGAAAATCCTGCCACCGTCAGGACTCGAACCTACGACCTCCCGGTCAGAGGCGCTGCAATGACATCAGTTGCTCTGAACTACCGCTCCCGGTTCCCGCCAGGAGTTATAATGAAATCTTAACGGACAACTTAAGCGTTTCAAGCAAATCTGGCAGGGCCCCGTACGAAATAATAGCATGCTTGTCTTTTTGTGTCTCCGAATGGCTGATATGTTCACGTCAAAATCCGCTTTCTGGACCCGGCAATGCACCGGTCCATGGTTTCTTCCAGCTGTCCGCCCGCGGTTGGGAAGTGTCGGCCTTTAGTTCTTTCGGTTCGTCGTTGCGTTTGCTTCTCGCGTTGGTGCGCCAGTGACAGGCAATCGTATCGCGGTCGTGCAGAAACCTTTGCAATGCGCTGGCTGCACACACTTTTGCAACAGCGCTTTTTGCCTCTTCCCAACGCATGCGGTTGCGGGTGTCAGCTTGTCACTTCTTGCCGTTATTCGCGATGTTGATGAAAGATACACAATAGACGTGGAGCGAACATGAAAGTAAATGAGTCATTAGATTATTAGAAAGTTTTTTCCTACTATCGTTTCATGAAAAAGCTCTTTCCCTATTTGGCTTCAACCGCCACAAATTGCACTTAGGTAACCGCAATGCGGCCGAATAACCTTTACACTGTATTAAAAAACTATGATGCAACTACGACGGAGATCTTATTTTCTAAAAAGGATCTATATATCAGACTTAATAAATACAATATACTGTAAAGAAAGAGACGGAAAATAACGAATAAAAAATAAAAATATAAAGCAAATTTGGGACAGTGCAAGTCTGCTTGTGATAATTACACACACTATTTTTTAGTTTTTCTACGTAAGTATATACAGAGTATACAAGTATATCGTTCGTGGACTGCAATAGTGGCACAACTAAAAAAAGGTGTTTAGATAAATAAGTTTGAAGTTTTCACCTTGTGTTGAAATACATCTTTCTTGTACTCACATTTTTGCAGTTGTTGGTGGAATACTGTACTGTAAGATATTCTGTTGACGGCCATCCAAAGTACTGAGTAGTGAGAAAGTTATGTAATGCTGCGCGAAAAAAGGCAAATTTTCGACAGAAAATTCTTATTACAGGGCTCTGATAACAAAAAGGGGGAAATACAGTTCTTAAAATTTAGAAGAAAAAATCCTGTAACACGTGGTGTAGACAGAATCCATGTTTTGTGGATCTTTGTTACCGAAAACAACGAACGACGGCAAGACGTTTGTCTGTCCTAATCTGCCCTTCAGTCTGCCCGTCTGACCGACTGTCTGTCCGTCTGCCTGTCTTTAACAACACTTGCGCCTAAGCTTATAGTAGGATATTTTCCAAAATGAATTGTGCCCGGTCGATCTAGCCCGACGCGTAACTCTGGGACTCAGATAATCATTCTTTAAATTTGGGGGATATTTACAAGAAGTCTCTCGAACATTTCTCAAACACTGGTCCAAAGAATTTTTAAATATCTTAAAAGAATAGAGCGAAATATGCTCATAAAGATGGCATAGGACAGATTTTCATACTTAATTCTAAATTTTAGAAAATTACAAAAGTTTGAATTTTTTGCGTCTTCCTACAAGTACAACATCGATGTTACAAGTTCAACTTTGATGAAACTGAATTTCCCTTCAAATGAAATTTGTGGCGGAGCGCGCGCGATTGACTTTGGGGTAGCCGAGGATTCGAGGCCCAGGGAGGTGAACGATTACTTTATTCAAAACGTAATATGAGAAGGCCACGAATGTCATTTCATCAATATAAATATAATATAACATAGAAAATAAATGGTCATAACAGAAAACGCGCAAGTGTGAATGAGTTTTTTTTATCTATGTATTTTTGTATGGATGAGTTTTTAAGTAGTTTTTTACGGGTATGTACATCTGGTATTTTGTTCTTACAATTGTTTTGTATATGTGTTAGCGATCAAGGTAGACGACAGGATTGCCGGCAAAAGTAATGATTGGTTCAAAATCAGTAGAATTACACTGTAGAATTGTGTTGCGGTGAAAATTCTGAATTTGGAAATCTCGGTTTGATTTCAGTGGTAAGTTGGAGATGATTTTAGTTAACAATACCAAACCACGCATCTTGTTCCAAAACTGATGATAACATCCCGTTTCCTGTACACTTGGCGATTTCACACCCAAAATAAATTGTCCTGTAAATCGGTGGATTACGTTAGGGGCAATGATAGAAATAAATTAATACATTCGGAGACGTACTAATTACTATTGTATGTGTCTGGCAAGTCATAAAAGTAAGAACGTTTAGTTGGCAATCCCACCGGGTTTTGCGAGGAAGAATATAAATATGTATTAAATATATTTACCAAAATTATACTCCGTCATAGATGACATAGGGTGAAAGAGAATAAATATTACATGAAATTTCTTATTACCAATACGAATATGATAAACCTTTACAGATGGTAGTAGAATGTGAGGCATAGTTGAATGTATAGGTAGAATGTTTATTTATATCACCTGCACTAATAGAAATAAGTATATATTGAAACCATTACAACAGAACATCCGTCCTCAGCTCTGGTCCTCCTGGGAAAACTTCCATTTTCACCATTTTCATTTTACTATATTGTTAGCAGAAAAATCAAATCTGTTATTCGGTTACCGTTGTAAATAGCTTTTTTATAACTCGCGAAAGAAAATGTCTAGTTTATCAAATATTGCTAATCTCGCGATTTTTTAAATATTATTATTATTATTATTATTATTATTATTATTATTATTATTATTATTATTATTATTATTATTATTATTATTATAACTTTCTTACACCTTTCAACTATTTATCGTTAAAATGCTGGGATGGGATTCTGGTACTAAAGAAAACGTGGCAGATAATATTCTTCCCCATACGTCATATACAGTTTCTTTTGACCAAATAAATCAAATCAAATCACCTCTTCTGCGGATGAAGGGCGCCAACAGGATCGGATTTGGTGAGAGTTCAAGCTTGATATCCACTGACCAAAGAACGAGTCCTCACACTATTTATGTTTCATTAGATTTCCCCTCCTTAATTTCAAGGCAATTTATTTAACTGAGAAAAAATTAATAATATATTCATGATTTTTTTTTGAGGCGAGATTTTAAAGCAATTGTATTTCACTCTATGTACAATAAAGTAGTTATTTTTAATAGTTCAGTACAACCATTTAATTGTAAAATCATAATTGATCAGTTTAACACTAAAAATCATGTTAAATTAATCTATAACTTCCGCATTTTCTGTTACATCGTACTATTGGCCAGAAATCAAGTCACCAACATAGCTATATGTTATCATATGGTCATTCCGAATATGGTAAAATCATAGCATTTGAGTGAGAATGAGATTATAACATGGACTGGTTTCAGCTACTTAAAATTTGCAGTTTTACCCTCTCTTTCAAAAAGCGTCGGTACAAACATAAATTCTACAATCTGAAAATTCTGTAAGAATTAGTAGCGCAATTGGGTCTATGCCGAAATGAACATAACCTCCAGTGTTTTATGCAGAATATTATGAAATCATAAAACCAAACTATCAAACAATATTAAAAAACAACTAATTAAAACTAGGTTCTACAAGCGTTAATAAACCATTTCAGAAAGATTTCATTGTACTAAGAATATTCAACGAAGAAACTCTGTAGTTTGTAAATGATTTTTCCACGACTATTACATTTTGGATAGTCTCGTTTTTCTCACACTGCAAGGTCCTCGTTAGGTACAGTTCTGGAAGAACATATTTAATTTTTAAATAGTTAGATTTCTTCTTGCCAGTCGTAGGTCTTAAACTAATTGGAGCAATGATTTGTGCCATACCGACCATATATTGGACCAACTACACATACATGGAGTCATCAACGAAACAAGTCCCTGACAGGGAACATACAAGGCAAGAAGAAATCGAAAGGCAATAAAACGAATGTAGAACCGAAAACCCAATTAAGATGTACCTTATGAAACCAGTTCACGCCCGCAACGAAATTTTATACAACGAACCTTGACAGTACAACTATATCATACAGTCGCAAAACTACAACGCAGCTGTAGTCGACGACGTCAATAGTTTCTCATAAACCTTGTTCAATGTAATAGCTACCGAAAATTTTGTTATGTTAATTGTATTTTAGATGGAGAGTGGTGTCATTATGATGTTCAGTGCAGGACCTTATATGGAGATGAATAGGTATGAAATTCAATAAGGTATGTATTTGTAACAAGGTGCTACAATTCTATATATTTATTTCTATGTAATGTACAATACGAATATTCAGCACTGTTTTAAAATATGTATGTTGTTTACTGTGTGGTTGTATTTGATTGTAGACTGCTTTCTCTGCTTTCATAATCCTCATAAAAATGAAATATTATAAACCGTTGGCGAAATAATTTTATTTTATTTACCTGACCATCCCATTATCTACAGAGAAATATTATCATCGTGTGCTTGTGATTTGCAGTGTTTTTCCTAATATTGTGTACAGTCGAACTCGTCACTAGCTGTAGACATATTCGTACACACCAATTTCCTGGAGCAGTACTTCTCATTTAATTCCAATCACCACCATACATTACGCAAATATTTAAACACAATAGTAGGAACGTGAATCCACTTTACGTACTGTATTTTAAAGTGACTCACTTTTACAAGTTCTGTGCGTTGGGATGAGGCCTTTGGAGCACAAACTCTTTCAAATCTCTTCAGTCAGCAGTAAAAATCTCCCTGTAGATACCTTTCATCACGAATCTGCCTGAATGGACATTTAAACCGGCACAATGTGTGATGTTGGCTCACACTCTTCCCGCATTTGTTTTATAGAAACGACAGTTGTGGTAGCAATAATGTTGCCGGGTTTAATACTGGCACTTTCAGTTCTTACTTCGTAATCATCACAAAGCGTCAAATGTATATTCTGTTTACTAGAAAAGCAAAAACATACTTCTGGAGTTGCTTGTGAAAAGGGGTATCAGTCGAAAAATAGTGGATGCGAAGAAATTCTGCCGACATCAAAGAGCTCGGCCGCCTTTTGGGCACCCGGCCAAGGGCGAATAGGCACCACTTCCCTGACAGCCACAACCCCCCCCCCCCCACCTGGACCACTTAGTTGATTCGCCGAAAGACGTTAAATACTTTCATTCATTACAGTTGCGTAAACCTTTCATTTATTCCGATTTTTGTTGCAGCACAAACATATATTTTAATCTCACATGAAGCAAGATGCAACAAATCCGTGATGATGGTGAATGTAGAACGCCTAAATCAAATGAGTGCCGGTTTGTAGGAATGGGCGTACTGGTTTGCGAACATCTTGTGCCCAAAATACTTTATCTTACACGTTGAATAATTTTTTGAAAATATAGTTGTCCCTACTTCAGCCTTCTTCCACGTGTAAAAAATACGCGAAAGTTTCGCGCGGGTTCAGTTAGAATGTATTATTAAAAATGGAGATATCTCTTTTCTAGCCGAACTATTGAACCTTTTAAGGAAAGTGTGGTATCGTTTTAAAATGGTTAACATAACTATAGAGCAAATGACGAACGCTATTGTTCTTAAGGGGCAGCACGCTTTTACAACCCCTAATGGACGCCGACCGTTCAAACAACCAACCAAGCAATCGTATCTCTCTAGGGACACGAAAGCGCAGCGTCAACAAAAAAGGCCGCGTCGTTTCAGAGTTGCGCCAAAGGTTTATTTTATTTTATTTTTAATTTATTTATTGAATGTTTGGAAATTACACAGTTCAATAACATGTTACTATTTCATGTGCTTTTTCTGGCTTACATGATAACTTATACTAAACTTAACACCAAACTACATTACTAGTGGTGTAGGAAACTACAAGATCCCTACTGTGAACAATTAATAGAAAAAATGTTCAAGAACGCTTCGAAAGGAAAATCTGTTTTTGATTCTAGTAGGGAAGTCCTTTAAAGAAGTCAGGTTGTTGTGGAATGCTCGGTTTATTGTATTTAGATTCGAGGAAAAATTATTGGAAAGATGAGCAATACCTTTGATGATCGGTGATATATTCAGTTCTTTATGAAGTGGGGAGTTTGAGATGAACCACGGGGCATATGACGCTAACCTGAGGAAGCTATTTTGTACAATTTGAAGTTTATTAATGTTGAAAATAGATGCATTGGCCCAGATGGGGCATGCGTACAGCATTAATGGCCTGACTATTGCTTTGTAAAGTGTAGCGGCATTTGTTGGGGATGCGCTTGATGGGGATGCTGGGGATGCGCGACTGGTGTTTCACCGCCGCCGATTAAACGCTGCCAATCCGTTGCCGCAACCGTCGCCTCCCTGCGCAGGTCTGAACGTGTTCACAAGGCAACACGTGACGCGAAACTTCCGCTGCGGCCAATCCGCGTAGGCTGCGGATCTTCCGCGTCAAGCCTTAAACGCCGCCAATCCGTTGCCGCGACGGTCGCCTCCCGCGCAGGTCTGAACGTGCTCATAAGGCAACACGTGACGCGAAACTTACGCTGCGGCCTATCCGCGTAGGCTGCGGATCTTCCGCGTCGAGCCTTAAACGCTGCCAATCCGTAGCCACGACAGTCGTCTGCCGCGCAGGTCTGAATGTGCTCATGAGGCAACACGTGACGCGAACCTTCCGCTGCGGCCAATCCGCGTAGGCGGCGGATCTTCCGCGTCGGTCTGTGGGAGCCTTAAATGCTGAGTGCAGAGCAGAGCCCTAAACAATCCGTTGCCGCGACTATCGCCTCCCGCACAAGTCTGAACGTGCTCATAAGGCAACACGTGATGCGAAACATCCGCTGCGGCCAATCCACGTAGGCTGCGGATCTTCCGCGTCGGTCTGTGGGAGCCTTACTTCTTTCCCGCTGGTTGGGCGTTTCGCAGAAGCCCGTTGCGGAGCACTTGAGCGCCGATGAGGCGGAGCCGCCGGGCAGCCGCTGCGAAGCGGATCGGATTCCGATTGGCAAGCGAGGGATTTATTTGGTAACGCCGACGCGTCCACCACATTACGCCATATTTGGGGCGAGGACCCGTGAGGAGTAGGTGCACGCCGCCCAGCTACACAGTGCGACCGAACGACGAACTCGACGACAAAATGTCAAACCATTTCCAATTCAATCACGGAGCTTGTATTTTTCAAAGTGACGAACGTCCACAAATCAATTTTCCGGAAGCGAAAGTATTGACATTTAGCCTCAAAGTTGAAGAGAGAATTCAATGATGTTCGGATGCTGTTGAACAAATGAGAAACGTAATTTCTGGTGTGAATGTAGCATATACAGTAAAATAGATCTTTCTTCAATTAAATATTCAACACAATTGTTTCTGTAAAGAACTATTTTCACTGATAACAGTTCCACTCGAAGTATTTTTTTCAATTTAATATATCAAGATAGTTCACACATTTTGAGCTTAAAAATACTTTCCGTCCTTCCTTCCCCACTCTCTCTCTCTCTCTCTCTCTCTCTCTCTCTCTCTCTCTCTCTCTCTCACACACACACACACACACACACACACACACACACACACACACACACACACACACACACACACAAACACACAGATACAAACACACACACACACACACACAATACACAAACTTATTCCCCACTCAGTGTATTCAAGATCAAATCATCAACATTCTCCTGACCTATAGCACTACTTGAAACTTGACTTTAATATACTTAGCACATCTAAACTCTGTAATATGTTCATAATGAATAAGTATACAATTTTAAATAATCAAAACTTACAATAACAACAACAAAAACAACACAAAGAATGATATGCGACGAAAGTTCGTAACTCTGCATCTCTGGGCGCCTTCGTGACAAAACACCAAACACACACTCGGAGAATCTCCCGAGCCTGTATGTGCCCTTTGGCATCAGAGGTACCGGGAGAGGGCATCAACTGATATCACTGACGTGCCTCTGACCGGTCCTACGTTCAACTCCCGAATTTTCGACACTAACAGATAGCTGTGTCGAATTCAGACGCTGCCTGGAGGAGAATTCTGGAGGCCAGATGCTCTGATCAGTATTTTTCCGTGTTTTTTCGATCAACACCAGGCGAATGCGGGATCCCTATTCTAGCAAACGGGTTATGGACCGCGCGCGATCTTCCTTCCTTTTCCTTTGTCCTATCCTCACCCCTTTCTCACACACAGACAGACAGACAGACACACACACACACAAACATGAACTACCACATATTCCGGGAGACCGGTGGGGAGCTTAGAGCTTGTCGCGGCTGAGGCAGTGCCCCGCTGGTGGGAGAGTCCTGGTTAGGGGGAAACACCGCCAACCAACGGTACGTCGGCACCGGATCTCGCCATCCAGCGAGGAGAGATCGCCGCACCTCCTAAGGAAAGCATGCACTGCACTTACGGGACTAATAACCTTATCAGTTGATGCGCCCTGAATCACAATTAGTCAAACATCAATAAAGCAATCAACTCCTCCGAAAGTGACGGCACGAGGAAACTGTGCAATCCTCAGCGGCTCGGACACGCCATCCGGTGCTTCTATTATCCACGATTATATTTCTGCGAATTGATGCCGAAAAACCTCTGTAATCAGTAATCAATCAATGAGCATCAGAGGGTGTGGCCGCGTATTCTCGATTTGGTGTGACTGTGCGCCGCCTCGCCCGGCGCAGAGCCCCGCGGCTGTCGGTTCGATTGTGCGAGCGGTGCGGTGGCCCGGGCGATCAGCTGCGCTCGCGTGGCCGTTTAGGGCAGCGGGGCCAGGAGCTCCTCGCAGACGGCCCGCGCTGTGCCGCGCCGCGCCACGGTGCCGTTAGGCGTTTTTGTCAGCCTCGGGTGGCCGCTGCTCCGCCTCGGACCCGGAGGTCCTAGGCTTCGAGCGCCAACACTGGCCGACTTGTGACACGAGCTCCGTAACTAGTGCATCGAAGTCGGCTGCTGTCTGGGGAAGATTTCTAGCGATCACCTGTTCTGATCGATAGTTTTCTGGTGTTTCTCCGGCCAGCACTAGGCGAATGCCAGGAGAGTATCCTAACGAAAGACTCAGGAGAAGTATCCTATCGAATGCCTGAAGAGTACCCTAACGAATGCGAACGGTCTATTTCCTTCCTCATTTCCTCACTCCTTACTTGCACATACATGCACTACATAACTCAAAATATCAGGAGGACATTTGAGAGATTAGAGTTTGTCCCGACTGCGGCGTTATCCCCTGCCGGATATACCTGCACAGGGAAAACCCCGCATGCCAACGCCTAGGTTTGATTAGCTTTTATTGGCGCGGGGTCATTGGTCCCGGGATGCGAAGGTCATTAGTCCCGTAAATATAGTGCACGTTTTCCTCGAAGGTGGCGTTGATCTTCCTCCCTGAATGGTGAGATCCAGCACAGACGTAGGTCGGCTGGTAGAATTTTACCCAACCGGGTATCTCCCACCAGCTCTAAGTTCCAGACTGGTCTCCCGGCATGTGCGGTAGAGTAGTGAGCGTGTGTGTGTAAAAGGAGTGAGGATAGGATAAGGAATAGGAAGGAAAGATCGCGCGAAATACGTGGCTGGTTTGTTCGGGAACTACTCCGGCATTCGCCTGGTATTGATCGCAGAAGCCATCAGAGCAGCAAGCCACTAGAATTCTCCTCGAGACAGCGGCTGAACTCGACCTAGCTGACTAGCTGGTCCTGCCACCGTCGGGAACCTACGATCTCCCGGTCAGAGGCACTGCAGTGATATCAGTTGATGCCCTGAGCGACCTCTTCCGGTTAACATGTAGGTCGTGTAGTGTCGTGCACGAGTAAAGACGACAGGATTCTCAAATATGTACATTTAATTTGTACATAATATACACGGATAACTTAATATTTGTACAGAGCATATATCATTCGCGTGTCGGTTGCGGAAAACAGATGATGATCTCTAATAACAACTTTCATATGTTGATATGCACCATGGTAATCTGTTGTCATGGTCGTCAGGCGGGACCGTCTCTCATAAAGGAATGAGAGAGTCTACGACGTAACAGTCGGAGCCGGATTTCACTGACGGAGGACTACCTCCCGGGATGTAACATGCACAATACTTACGGAAACAATAACCACAGAAGTTGGCGTGCTCGGCAAGATAAAATAATCGACGAATCAAACTCAAAATCCTAGCTCGCGACACAAGCAGGGGCTGAAGGATTTTCGAAGGACGAAAACCGTCCGCGTGCCTCGTCACAGGTTTGGTGTGCTTATGACAGAAAAAAATGAATCTCTTCAATAATTTCCCCTTCCAACGATATTTCACGCACTCCCACCCCGTCAGACCAGACATTAACTGAAACTGACACCTGGAGGGGAAAGCGAGTCTCTAGCAGGGGTTCCAAGGTCCACGAGGCGAGCCTCTTCGAAATAAAACTAAACCCGCACCGGGGACACGTTTCAAAAGAGGCCGCCAGTAACTATATGCCGTCATTGACTGTCTCCCACAAAAGTACCAAGCACAAAATAAATAATAAAGAAATGAATGTACCTCGGATATTGCATAATGACTTGCAACCTTGGCAAACTTTTCTGAAGTACGTTCAGATGAAATCATGCACACGAATGCATTAAATTTTATTAAATGTGTATAAACAAAATTTAAGTTTATATCTGTGATTTAAAAATTACAACCTTTTTAAAACCCCATATGCTTATTTATATGATGTTATTAGTTGAATTCTTTTTACGATTTTTGACTGCTTCGATTTTCTCTCAAACTTAAAGAGTATTTTTGCGGGTATTAACTATACTTCTTTATTTCAAATTATTGTTTCATATTACACAAAGAAAATTATTTATTAATTTGTTTTCGTATGCAAAAAAATAGTTTTGTCCCGATCTTAATGGGATGTTTCACATACGAACTTCAGAACGGTAGAAACGTTTCACTGTAAGGAGATACCTTATATCTACCGTATCTTTCTTTCCTACACTTTAAAGCAAAATAATTTTAATAAACTTTACTTTTAAGTTAGTAATAAATATGGCGCATTAAATTATTTAAATGTGCACTCTTTCAGTTACTCTATGTACCAAAGTGAATTAAACTCTTCTTGAAAAAACACAAAATTCCCTACTAAATGCTTTTGGCTCGTAATTCACTCCAATAGCGGAATTAGGCATTGAGTAATTATAAATGCAGAAAACGCAACTGTGTACAGCTGGTAGAAACGACGACGATCGTAGCGAAAACAGAAGGGCAGGGTGGGGTGGGGTGGGGTAGGGTGGGGGGCCGGGTGAAGAGATTTAGGTTGGACTGGGCGGGTGCAACGGGGCTGGGCAAGGCAGGCCACTGTAGGCAAGGACTGGGTAGGAGGAGGATACACCATACCTACAATTAATTCCTTTTCCTTTCTGTGGAAAAAATCGGGTAACGCAGGGTATTTCAACAAGTTCATTAATAAGCTTTCGGCGGGATTGCCATCATCATCAGTGACGTAAAAAGTTTATAGGAGCCCAAAGACCTCAATACGATGATTCATGATCATGCAAAGAAACTATTTTGTTTACCTTATCTGTTAATTGATTAATAAGTGTTATTTTGGAGACGCGTACGGCGAAATAAATTTTACTGTATGCATACATCAAAGAAGACAATGAAAATACTGAGAGGTACAATATTATCCTCGACGAAGCACTGCTGCCTTCGGCAGCTCTTCGATCGGTAGACTTCGTCATATCGGTGCTCAGCTACGTTTTGATTTAGACCTAGACTCCAGTCACACTATACATAGCCTTCAGCAATCTAAAGTCTGTGCTGCGGCAGTGCATTTATGGACTTTCGAGCGTGTTCGCCTTGCATACTCACTCTGCATCGATACGTGTTGTGCGGCATTGTCTCTCCGGCCGACTGCTGGAAGCTGGCCACGTGAGCCGCTGCCGTCCATTTGCTGCCGTTTGGGAGCACGTGTCCCGTCCTGCGGTCCCCTTTCGTTGCTGCATACGCGCCCTGCCAATGCTGGACCCTGTGAGAGCTTGCATTCCAACAACGACCCGGTCGTGTAAGGCAGAGGTCTACACTTCACATCACCCGCATCTGAAGGTATAAGTTTCACTTTCGCCCTTCATGCAGTGTGACCTGCCAATTTACACGCCAGGAACTGAACTATTACGATTCACCCGAATAAGAGATGTATTAATTAAAACGCAAACATCTATGTTAATTTTCACGTTCCTATTTAATTTCTTATACCTCAAGATATTTGTACAAATAATTCAGTCATATTCAATTTTCATTTACTTTTGTATTCATAGTTTAGTAAATAAATAGTATGTTCAATGTTAATCATTATAATTTCCCTGTGTCTTCAGTTAAAATCCATTTCCTTCTTCACTAGCGTCATCCCTCTCCCCCTCCTCCGGGCAACTAATAGACCAGCGCGGCCTAAAAATTCATTTTCACAAAGAAGGAACTTGTTCATTATACCACAACCTCTCCCTTCCAAGACCAATTGCGCATCTTCCTTTACAGCCATTTCCCCGCAAGGGGAAAATCACGATGACGTAGGTGGAGAGTGGTAGACGACTACCCGGACCCTGAGTTTCGCGGCGGCACCCACGCCGTTAGCTTCAAGGTGGAGACAGTGAGCAGCGGATGCTAAGCTCCTGGTTGCCGGGCTTGCGTGGTAACCCACCAGTCGGGCCTCTGCCGCGTCGACCTTTGGACAGGATTGGGTGAAGGAGATTCCTTAGAATCTCTGGAATCCATATAGAAAAGTCCGGCGGGAAAATGATACATATCGTCAGGTTACCCAGGTTCCGGCAATACTCACGTCGTTAGTCTAGTGATGTAGGCAGTGAGGAGGTGGGATGATGGCTCCGTGGCGCCCGAACTTTAGTTCGGTTGGCCCCCAGTTGGGCTCTCGGCTTCGTCGTGGAAGTGGCCCGATACTGTGGGCAAAGAGGAGGTACTTGTTCCCAGAGCATGTAAGTATCGCATTCTTTTGACTCCGGTACTAGCCTGGATAGCTAGGAGCTCTGAGCTAGCAGGGCGGCCCCTTCCCAGACACTGAATGAGGAGGTGAGGAAGGAGGGTAAACTGAGTCCCGGCCGGATCCGGATACCAGCCTGTCGACGTACTTGTGCGTCATCGGGGGGTGCGGATAAAGGCGAAAAGCCAAGGTGCCCACCTTGGAGTTAAGACCCCTTGGTAAAACAAGTCATGTGTGGTGTGGTAGACCACGCAGGCTCCATACTGTACAGCCTTAATATTTGCCATATTTCTCTTCACACTACAGAATGGTATGAACATTCTTAGAGTAAGTTGTAATAAGAGACTACTGATTTTATTTCTCAGTGATGATATAACGGTTTGAGAAGATCACCTGGTGGAAACACGCGGGATTCGAATCCGCGTGCTCGCCCGTCGCGCCAGGGAGGACGACGTGCTCCCCGTGCGCAGAAAGGGAAAAGCACGAGCTGAAGGCCGCGCAGGGCTCATGCGGAGGTCGTTGTCGCGGGGGCGAGAGCTCCAGTGGCAATAAGACGCCCACAAGTGCGCGGCCGGCCACAAAGTACGGCGCGGCCACACGAAAATAGCGGCGGCGGCGGCGGCAGCGCACAAAGCGGAGACAGTGGGGGCGGAGGTGGAGGTGGTAACGGTGGCGGCGGGCACTGAGGCCGTTGCAAAGGTAGAGGCGGCTGTGATGGAAGCTGGAAAGTTACAGCAATTTTGTATATAACAGTTATATAATTACGATTTGATAATATTATACAGCGTGCCACGAAAGTCTCGCAACCGATCCGAATCAGAGATTCCTCTTAAAAATTGCATTTGTGTTTGTAGCAACCAGGTGACTGGGAAACAAATGAAGGGAACAACACTTTCGGCATCTGTTATGATTGTTGAGGACGCAATTTAGGTTTTCATTTGTTAGAAACTGCAGTTCGTGCTACCACCATAATTTTTGTTGGTGGCTCTCCCACCTGCCACTGGTGACACGGCGAAGAGAATTTACAGTCGAACTGCATTATTGTAAACGTTCTATGTTCTTTTAAATGTAATGGCTTAAGATAAAATGTTTACGAATTTATAAAAGCCATTCAGTAGCAATGCAGAGTTAGTTTAGGCCCAGAAGTAAAAATTTGATATATAGACAAGGCTTTGGAGATTGACGTAAAAGGGGCCAATGCAACCAACTTTGTTGAAGAGATCCACGATATCAATTCTGACTAGAGCTAAATGCTTGTGACAAAACTGCTCAGTACTTGAGGTATTAAAGTGAAATTGTGTCAGATTTGCTACCGTGTAGTGAAATATTTGAGAAGAAACATTAAGACCTAAGAGGTAATGAAATAGATTTGGTAAAATTTCATTAATTTTGATAATAAATCTAATTGAATAGAAGCATCTGTGAAATAACTTTCGTTGAAGGAAATTCATGAGTTCTCAGATCAGACAAAATTACTTCTACAGAGTGGTAGAGGGGTATTTACATAATTGAAGCGAAGAAATTGCTTTGAACTGATTTGGAAGCTACGCTTTACAGACTGGAATAGCGTCCAGTGAAACGTTACAAGGCGACGGCAGTGGCAGGAGAAGGAAACCCGGGAGAAGAGGGAAGAGGTTAAAGCACACAGGCACAAAGTGCAAGTGGATAATACGCTGCTTTTCCATTTACAGAAGACCATTACACGACTTCAACGTGCACTTGTTTTACGTTTGCTCGTTTTCTGCCGACATTTCTCCTGAGCTCTCTCTGAGGATTTAGTTTGTTTCTTCGCTTTTTCATATATTTATTGTGTACGTTTATGGCCTTTTCATTCCTCTTTAAAGACGCTTCACCTCAGTTTGGGCTCCTATTCGCAGTTCTGTCGGAGTTCTTCCATTTCCTCGGTGATGAGAGATCAGCTTATATCCTCACCCTAAGAAAGGGAATATGACCATAAATCAGCGCTGGATTTACCATTTTGAGGCTCCCAACTAAAACAATTTTGAGGTTTCCCCTTTTTACTGTCAAAAATAACATTTTTGAGATATGTGATATTAACCTTTTTATTTAAATGAATTAAACAATTAAAAGTGTCATCAAGTAATAATAATTTTATTCAAATTTTAATTTAGAAAATTAATAAGAATCGTCAGTATATCAAATTGTACTAATTATAAATTTATATATTTTCATAAAAAAATCAGAATTTAAGTTTAATATTTTTTTAGGCCCTGCGATCTGATGCGCCCAGCTGCAGCTTATTTACTATTATTAAAGCTATTACATCTCTATTGTGATAAGCCAAGAACCATGGGATGAATTTGAATGCTAAAATTGGCATTCAGCGTTAGTGATAATGGCACTGTATGAAAGCTCGAAAGTCAAAGAATTCTTATTGTTAGGACAACCGATCAAAAAAGTGTAATATTCCATGCTTAGTATCATAGCGCTGTTCAGATTGAGAAACAAGGCCCCGAACACATTACGTGCAAAAGGTGTGGAGAGGGCATTGAAAACCGTGATCTTGTGAGAGGACGCAGAGAATCAGTCTCTTAAAAGATATTGAAGCGAACACACGTAAGCGGTTGGTGAGGTGCGAACGGGTTTTTAGCATAGGCTGGATATTATTTAAATGATAGTGAGGCGGGAGCTAATAATTATTCTGATAGCTTGGTATGGTTTAAATAGTATTGAATTGTAATTGAGGATTTTATTAATTTAGTAGATAGAATTTTGAAGTAAAATAGACTCCGTGTTTCTAGAGGATGTATATTAGGATATCTCCGTAGATGGAAGGATTTTTCGATAAGTACCTGAAGATAGTTGCTCGAAGGTGTTCCCTACGAAACACAGATAGAGTCCATGATCGCGTATTGATTGTATGGGAAATATTAAATCCTATTAAATATCAAATCGTTAAGGACATTCCAGAATATTTTTAATTTATTTTAATGAAAAGCAAGAAGACCAAGGACATTCCACGGACAACATTCTTCTAATTCGATTGAGAAGTTATCCTACAAGACATTGTAGTAAGCTTTCGAACTATACCTAAACTCGTACGGTATTTTGATGTATATAGAAAAAGTAATTTCATGATCTCAATAGAATTTGTAAATATATAAGAATAAAAGTTACATTTGTATTGTTGAGAAAGGCTGACAATTTATATTAGTTGCTATCAATATAATAATTGGTTTTAATCAATAAAATTTCCAGGAATCATGATTCTGTATAGGATTACACGTCCACATGTAACAGGTAAGGAGTAAAATGTTATATGTCGAAACCCATAATTAAATTGAAGTTAATTTAATAAATTAGTGTTCACATTGAGATAATTATTATCGTAACAGAGCAACGGTAGAAATAACAATATTAATAATAGCAGTGGAAGTAATCCATTTCATAGTATTAGATGTTCGTGAGATGTATTGGTCATAGTCGTCATATTGGTCATAATATTAGATATACGTTCGGGAGATGTGACTCAGGGCATCAACTGGTGTCCCTGCAGTGTATCTGACCGGGAGGTCATAGGTTTTCACCACCGACGGTGGCAAGATTTTCCACACTGGCTAGATAGCTAGGTCGAGTTCTGTCGCTGTCTGGAGGAGAATCCTAGCGGCCGGCTGATCTCATCGATAGTTTTCTGTGGTTTCTCCGATCAATCCCAGGCAAACCTAACAAACGAGCTACGGAACGCAATCTTTCCTTCCTCTTCCTTGCTCTATCCTCTCCCCTTACACACACACTTTCATTAACATGCACTACACTCCCACACATGCCGGTAATCCAGTCAGAAGTTTCGAGCTTGTTCTGGCTGGAGCGGTACCCCGCTGGTGAGAGATGCCTGGTTGAAGAAAAGCCCGCTAGCCGACGTAGGACGGCGCCGGATCCCATCATTCAGCGGGCCAAGATCACCGCACGATCACTCGGGCAGTGACCTTAGCAGTTATGATCGTAGCAGTTATGATCGTAGCAGTTATGATCGTAGCAGTTATGATCGTAGCAGTTATGATCTTAGCAGTTATGATCGTAGCAGTTATGATCGTAGCAGTTATGATCGTAGCAGTTATGATCGTAGCAGTTATGATCGTAGCAGTTATGATCGTAGCAGTTATGATCGTAGCAGTTATGATCGTAGCAGTTATGATCGTAGCAGTTATGATCGTAGCAGTTATGATCTTAGCAGTTATGATCTTAGCAGTTATGATCTTAGCAGTTATGATCTTAGCAGTTATGATCTTAGCAGTTATGATCTTAGCAGTTATGATCTTAGCAGTTATGATCTTAGCAGTTATGATCTTAGCAGTTATGATCTTGGCAGTTATGATCTTAGCAGTTATGACCGAAGCGATTGTCGCGCCCGGATTCACTAGTAATCAATCAGTTCCTCCATTCGAAAATGACTGCACGAAGAATCTGCGCAATCCTCAGCGGGGTTGCGACCCACCAGCTGGTGCTTCTATTATCCACTATTTTATTTCTGCCGAAATTATGGAAAATATCGGCACTTGAACCGATGCCTCACACTGGAGCGCACAAGTAGGTAGGTGGCCCAGAAAGCAATGCACCCCATTTTTTCTTCAACAATTATTTATTAAATACAACGAAACTTATACACAGGGAAGAATGGTGTTTCTTGAACACTTCAGTTTTCATCCTAATCTTCTTGCAGTTTTGTGGCCTGCCTCCACCGAGACACAAGTGCGTCTATGCCCTGGCGGTACCACTCCTTGTTCCAGACATGAAGCCATTTCTTCACTGTGCGAATTACCTCTTCGTCATCCCCAAAATGTCTCCCGCGAATAGCATTCTTCAAAGGTCTCAAACAAGTGCAAGTCTGAGGGAGCTAGGTCAGGCCTATAGGATGGAAGGGGTAACACTGTCCAATCCTGTTTTGTGATGTTTTCCAACGTTATCAAACTTGTGTGAGGGCTTGCGTTATCATGTCGAAGTAAACAATCACATGGGTCGTCATGACGTTCAAGTCTCAGGAAGCACTTCTTGAGTTTTGTTAAAGTGTTCACATGTGCCTCAGAATTAATAGTGGTGCCTGTCGGCATCACATCAATGAATTCGACACCATCACTATCCCAAAACAAAGTGATCATGACCTTACCATCGGAAGCAGAAAAGCAATGCTAGAGAGTCGCAACATCCTCCCTGCTTGCCAACAACGGGGAAATGGGAGGTACGAGTTTAAAAGTTCTTTACGACATCCAAGGACAAAGTTTAATCCAAACATACGGAGCCATTTTTGAAAATGATTTTGAGGTTTCATGTAAGTACTCGCAATATCAAAGTATCCGATTCAAATTCGCAGGGTCTCGAGTTTGTTCAGATCGATCGTGGAATATCAAGTTTGGTGAAAATCGTCTCACCCGGCAATAGTTTTCCGTCGAATGTCAGAAACTACGTTCTATTTCAGCACCACTAGTTTCTTTCATTACGACTAATTTCTCATAATCTCCCCCTGCCTGCCAACCACGGGAAAAAGGGAGGAAGGAGTTTAAATGTTCTTTGCGCTATCCAAGGACAAATTCAAAAATTTGGAGACTTTTTGAGAAAATTTCGAAAATTATGTTGTGGCTTCATGTAAAGTAAACGCAAAATCAAAGTATTCGTTTCCAATTCTCAGGGTCTGGAGTTTGTTCAGATCGATCGAGGAATTTCAATTTTGGAGAAAATCGTCTGTCGTGACTATAGTCTTCCGTCCAAAAGTGATGTGAGAAAGTACGTGCTATTGTAGCATCACTTGTTTCTTTCATTACGACTACTGTCTCACAACCTCCCCTTGCATGTCAACCACGGGGAAAAGGGAGGCATGAGTTTAAAAGTTCTTCAGGCTATCCAAAGAAATCCCAACATTTTTTGAGAAACTTTCGAAAATTATGTTGCGGCTTCTTGTAAAGTACTCGCAAAATCAAAGTATCCGTTTCAAATTCTCAGGTCTCGATTTTGTTCAGATCAATTGGGTAATTTCAATTTTGGAGAAAATCTGTCGTGACTATAGTTTTCCGTACCCAATAATGAGGAGAGAAAGTACGTGCTATTGTAGCGCCACGAGTTTCTTCCATTACGACTACTTTCCCACAACCGCCGGGAAGCGGGTGGTGGAGGGCAGAGGGGGTGGGCGGGTTTAGCATCCACCGGGCACAGCTTCGCAGTTTTCTTCCGTGTGTGTTGAGCAGAAGTCGCTTTGCGTTTGAACAGCGCCGCGGCGCGCTCGGAATCATACTCGCCAACTTGTTCTGCGGGTTCATGAAATTTATGGCTACTGCACGAGACGCTGTACTTGTACATGAGCCGACAAAGTTGTATTAGTAAAAAACTAATACGCTTAACTAAATTATTTAGATACAAAGTGGTATGTCCAGCTCTGTAAGTACTACTATATTTGCATTTCAATGTCATTGTCGATGGCTTATTGATAATATGATTGCTGTCCTTTCGTGAATAATTTTAAGTTATATCTTTTTCAAATACTTAGATTTCTGATTACCATTCGACGATAGAGGAGAACTGTGGCGTTAACAATGAACACGATGTCGCCTACCTAATTTTTTAACGATGAATGTTCAGGCAAGAGACAATTTTTAAGAATGAAGGGAAATAAGCACGTAAAAAGTAGCTATATTGAATGAAACTAATGGTGCTAAAACAGCACACATTTTCTCGCCTCATTATTGGGTACAGAAAATTGTAGTCGCGAGAGATGATTTTCTCCAAAATTGATATCCCCCAATCGATCTGAACGAACTCAAGCCCTGAGAATACGAAACGAATACTTTAATTTGGGGAGTACTTTACATGAAGCATCGACATTTTCGAAAGTTTCTCAAAAATGATTCCAAATGTTTGGATTAAACTTTGTCCTCGGATATCATGAACTTGGCATCAGTGCATTTGGCAGCTAGAATTATCCTCCAGAGAGCGGCCGGATGCTACTTAGCTCTCTTGCTACAGTCTCGAAAGTCAACCACAACCAAGTCTCGAACCCTACGATTTCCTGGCCAAAGACATTGCAGTGACAACTGACTGACACTGACCAATCTATGCCGGTAGAAGAAGAACAGATTAAAACAGAGAGAGAAATACTAGGAGAGAGTAATAAAAGGAGCAGGAGGGATTAATACCAAGACAAGGGGAGAGAGCGAGAAAGGAGAGAGAGAAAGCGCGAACGTAAGAGAGCGAGACAAGGAAAAGAACTATACAAGGAAAAGAGAGTGATACAAGGGAAAGATAGCGATACAAGAGAAAGGGAACGAGACAATTGAAAGAGAGCTAGACAAGGGAATGAGCGAGAAAAGGGAAAGAGAGCAAGACAAGGGAAAGAGCGCGAGACAATGCAAAGAGCGCAAGACAATGCAAAGAGAGCGAGACAATGCAAAGAGAGCGAGACAATGCAAAGAGAGCGAGACAATGCAAAGAGAGCGAGACAATGCAAAGAGAGCGAGACAATGCAAAGAGAGCGAGACAGTGCAAAGAGAGCGAGACAATGCAAAGAGAGCGAGACAATGCAAAGAGAGCGAGACAATGCAAAGAGAGCGAGACAATGCAAAGAGAGCGAGACAATGCAAAGAGAGCGAGACAGTGCAAAGAGAGCGAGACAATGCAAAGAGAGCGAGACAAGGCAAAGAGAGCGAGACAATGCAAAGAGAGCGAGACAATGCAAAGAGAGCGAGACAGTGCAAAGAGAGCGAGACAATGCAAAGAGAGCGAGACAATGCAAAGAGAGCGAGACAATGCAAAGAGAGCGAGACAAGACAAAGAGCGAGACATGCAAAGAGAGCGAGACAAGGCAAAGAGAGCGAGACAGTGCAAAGAGAGCGAGACAATGCAAAGAGAGCGAGACAATGCAAAGAGAGCGAGACAATGCAAAGAGAGCGAGACAATGCAAAGAGAGCGAGACAGTGCAAAGAGAGCGAGACAAGACAAAGAGCGAGACAGGCAAAGAGAGCGAGACAATGCAAAGAGAGCGAGACAATGCAAAGAGAGCGAGACAATGCAAAGAGAGCGAGACAATGCAAAGAGAGCGAGACAATGCAAAGAGAGCGAGACAATGCAAAGAGAGCGAGACAATGCAAAGAGCGAGACAATGCAAAGAGAGCGAGACAATGCAAAGAGAGCGAGACAATGCAAAGAGAGCGAGACAATGCAAAGAGAGCGAGACAGTGCAAAGAGAGCGAGACAAGACAAAGAGCGAGACAGGCAAAGAGAGCGAGACAATGCAAAGAGAGTGAAACAAGGCAAAGAGAGCGAGACAATGCAAAGAGAGCGAGACAATGCAAAGAGAGCGGGACAATGCAAAGAGAGCGAGACAATGCAAAGAGAGTGAGACAATGCAAAGAGAACGAGACAAGGCAAAGAGAGCGAGACAAGGCAAAGAGAGCGAGAC
>BLKR01004096.1:5000-60368 GCA_011170035.1 Teleogryllus occipitalis | reverse complement strand
TACACTAATTTGATCTTGTTGATTATTTAGATACTCGAACCTTGTGTCCTCGGGCATGGAGTCTTTACTAGCAAGCAGATGAAATCTGTTATTCACTGGCACGTTATATTGAAGGTCACTATCATCAGCAGATGGATCACTGTAATTGCTGGATTCCGCACTTCTTTTTTTATTATGAAAATCATCAAGTTCACAGACTGACCTTTTTCTCACTGCTCCTGATGTTGAAGGTTGATGCTCCGTGCTGTTTGTAGCTCCTGTTGACTGAGTAACCTCCGCGTTTCCTTGAGTGTTGGTCAGGGGCGGGGCCATGCCGGGTTGTACGTCCATGGCTTCCTCTGATGGCGGAACTTGCAGCGTCGGATTTTCGTCACCGTTGGTGAAATTGTTGATGTCACTATTGTGAAGCGTTAGCAGGGCTTGACTAATAGCATGCCCTGTTGATGAGTTTGTGTCGCATGACAGACTGGTCACTACTAACACCAGTCTTCGTTGCTACGCACTGCGGGAGCGCAGTCACTCGGCACTATGTTCCCTGGTAGACGAACAAGCCGGGACTGATTCACCAGTCATAATTTCTAAGGCTTCTTTATTCAATCCAGTCACCAATACTCAAAGTCGAGGGAAAGAGTGACATAATCGGAGAGTGTGTACTATTTTGATTTTTTATGTAACTCCAGAGTCATGTTTAGCATTGTAGCTTCGCACGAGTTCGATTTCTCCAATTCTTAGCTTTATAACAGAGCGACTTTCTGACATCTAACGTTGTCATCCTAAGTTCCCCTAGAGAGCCTTTTAACAAGATGTGTAAACTTTGGAAAATGTGTAACGAAAGTAGCACAGAATTAGAGAGTACTTCTTACATTTCAACCACAACTTACCTTGAAAACTACACACGATTGAAAGTAAAGTAATGATTAAAAAACAAAACATTTGAAACGTATTCTATCCTGCATAATATACCTAAGTGTACGGGTTTATTTTGAAGGTATAAATATTTCTTGATCCGTTCTAATGTTTCACGTATTTGTATGGCTATTTATTAGTCTCTCACCATGCTCCCAGAAAATGTTCTATAATTTCATGTTAAATATAGTCTGTCAGGCCTACTTAGTGGAGCGTAGCGTTTCCAAATGAATCTCAGTGGTCCAGGAGATGGACAAACTGAGTAGATGTGCGAGGTGTACGAAGAGCAGACGCTGACATAAAGGTGCGATGCCACGGGAGAACAAACGAGTAAAGGGTGGAAGAAAGAGAGAGCGAGAGCGAGAGAGCGAGCGAGAGAGAACGAGAGAGAGCGAGAGAGCGAGAGAGAGAGCGAGAGAGAGCGAGAGAGAGAGAGCGAGAGAGAGCGAGAGCGAGAGAGCGAGAGAGCGAGAGAGAGAGAACGAGAGAGAGCGAGAGCGAGAGCGAGAGAGAGAGAGCGAGAGAGAGAGCGAGAGCGAGCGAGTGAGAGAGAGCGAGCGAGAGAGAGAGTGAGTGAGAGTGCGAGAGAGAGAGCGAGAGAGGGAGGGAGGGAGGGAGGGAAAGTGGGTGGGTGGGAGGGAGGAGGGGGGGAGGTGTACAGAAAGTGAGATGAGGAGGCGAAGAATGAAGAGCGGCAAGTTGCGGAGAACGCGTGCCGTATACGCCTGGTACGACCCCGCCCCTTCCCCCTCCTCCATCGCCTTGCGCGCTCTACACAATTACCAGCGCGCTCTCCTTGCGTGGCGCCCAAAGGAGGGGAGAGGCGAATCAATGCGAGGCCTTTAATTGCCGTGTGCAAGGGTTGCGCTGCGCTCGCGGGCGGCGCGAGGCAGACATCCACTGCTACAACAGGACTACCAAGGACAGTGGAGCTGGCTCTATTATGGGGCTGGCGGGCGGCATACAGTGAATAAGGAACACTCCATTCTCGAGGTTGATTTACCAGGAGTGGTGACTCTGACTGATGTCACTGCAGTACCTCTGACCGGGAGGTCCTAGGTTCCCATTCCCCACGGCGGCAGGATTTTCGACTCTAGCTTGTGAGCTAGGTCGAATTCAGTCGCTGCCTGGAGGAGAATTCCAGCGGCCGGCTACTCTTAACGCTAGTTTCCCGTGGTTCCTCCGATCAACACCAGGCGAAAGCTGGAGCAATACCTAGTAAACGGACCATGGATAGTACGCGATCTTTGCTTCCTCCTTCGTATCCTATCGTCACCCCTTACACTGACATGCACTACACTAGCACATATTCCGGGGGATCGGTCGGGAACTTGGAACTTGTCCCGGCTGGGGCGGTGCCCCACTGGTGAGAGATAGGGAACGGTTGGGGAAAACCCCGCTAGTCGACGGTAGGTCGGTGCCGGATCTCGCTATCCAGTAGGGAAAGATCATCGCCACATCACGATTAAAACATACACTACACTTAAGGGACTAATGACCTACGTAGTTGACGCGCTTACAAATAGCATCTGTACGAATTTTGTGCTCTGCGGTTTGAAAAGGTTATTTTGATTTTGGGGTGTAGTATAAGAACTTTCAACATTTCATTGCGTAACATTATCGGCTCAAAATGGCGCAAAATTCTCTATTAAAATTTGTTCTCTTATAGATCTTAAAAAACGCGTCTAAGTTTGCGTAAATTGAAAAGTTTTTTTCAGAAAAGGAAAAGAATTTTTTTCATGTCTTCCTCCAACTACAATGTAAAAGCTTTTGTAGAACTTTTCAAAATTCAGACTAGTTTTCTCGAATTTGGCTTGAAATATAGGAATTATTAAAAAAACATTTTTTTCAAAAACCGCTTCAAATTGTTTCTTTGAACATTGTGTACAGTTAAATCAAAATGCATTGAATATCACGATATAAACGCCATTTCGATACATTATTTTTGATTTTTCAAAAATGAAACAAATTATTTTTTTAAATATTTATCAGTTCGTCAATATTTACTTTGTAGCCGTTTTTTATACTTATTGCATTTGTGAGTATGAGTGCTTGAAATGATTTCTTATAAAGTTTTCGGAAATCTTCAAAGTTTCAAACTTTAAAGTAAAAAGGAGCTCAAAACTGAGATTTTTCAGAAACGCTCAAGCGACATTTTCTGAAAAACTCCTCCAAATTTTTATACGAAAATCTGAGGCAGCGTAAGACTTGGGAAATAAACTTCACAATGAAGTCGTTGGTAGTTTTTTTAAATAATTGTGCGTTCATTCGCACGATGAGTCCGTGTGTGGTAGGTTTGAAGGAGCTCGGTAATTTTCGAAAGGCAGCAAAAATACAGAATACTTTCCTCTTCTTCACTGTACGAATCGCATTATTCCCACGCAACTGAGTTACAACTTCTTCACTAATAGATATATTGACCCTGAATATTTATTTAATGTAACTATCCAATTTTCTCCAGTATCTACTCATGAATTTTCCTTAAACCACTAATAAAAGTAAATAAATTTTGTTGAAATTACTCTGTTGATAACACAAGTGTATCGCAATTTTCTAAACGTTTCTAAGCGCGCAGAAACCACACGATGCAGGATCACAAATCTCTTCTCTACACTCTACACCATTCACACTCAGCATGCAACAAATTTATCTTGGTGATTGCTGCATGGAAACAGCTGACTTGCTTGGTGACTGCTTCACTTATAGCTCTTGTGTTCCACGAGTCGATTGTGGTTTGGAGGTCAGAACATGCCCTACATGTCCAACATTTTTAAAACAATAAATACTATCAAACAGTATTTATTATTAAGCGTTAAGTAAAACTGATGATCTCCTATGTTCTACATCAGGGTTGTCCAACTGGCGGACTGCGGGTCATATGCAGCTCGCGGTGCCGTCTACTGCGACCCGTGAACGATTGTTTGGTTGATTCCGGGCGTGTCAACTACTAAGGTTTTTAGTCCCGTAAGTGTAATGCATTACTTTTCATCGGGAGGTGGCGGTGATCTTCCCCCACTGGATGGCGAGATCCGGCGCCGACCTATCGTTGACTAGCCGGGTTTTCCTCAACCAGGACTCTCCCACCAGCGGAGCACCGCCCCAGCCGGGACAAGCTCTAAGCTCTTGACCGGTCTCCCGGAATATGTGGTAGTGTAGTGCATGTTAGTGTAAGTGTGTATGTAAGGGAAGAGGATAGGGCAAGGAAGAGGAAGGAATGATCGCGCGCGGTCCATGGCCCGTTTGGTAGGGTACTGGTCCGGCATTCGCCTGGTGTTGATCGGAAAAACCATGGAAAACTACCGATCAGAGCAGCTAGCCGCTAGAATTCTCCTTCAGACAGCGACTGAAATCGACCCTGCAGTGATATCAGTTAATGCACCGTTTCTTAATAGTGCCACCGTTTCTTAATAGTGCAAGTCCTTTGCATCCATGTCGGGCGAGATTGCGCAACTAGCGCATGCGCCCTGTCGGGGTCAACATCCTCATAATATAAAAATAGGTTAAGTTTGGATTTAAGAATTTTTTGTACTAAATTCAGATATTCAAAATCATTCCTATGTGTTTCACTGCTTTATACAAGGTACGGCCTGATATAACGCATAGTTCCCAACCTCCCCGTTTCAGAGCAGCCGTGCGAACTCCCAATATTAGCATTACGGGCAAGTCAGCTGTGAATCGCCCAGATAATGAAAATATGGCCCGCAAGGTTAAAATTAAAGGTTTTTTTGTGGCCCTTGAGACTTTGCCAGTTGGACACCCCTGTTCTAAATCGTTTGGTGCAAATTTGGTCTTAATATCTTGAACCTTTATGAAACTTTTTGAGGTGGAGGTTTTTATTTTATTAACGCTGTACATGCAATGCTACAAAGCACGTCAAATCCCACATATGCATCACAAGGTCGGTTATATATTGTTAATTTTACCAAATGATAATTATACAATCGTAACACATTTATAAAAACTAATACATACGTATAATACGTACGTATGAAAGTTGAATGAAAAGTAATACTTCCACATTTGTAACTCCTCAACAGATAGGAGCAGTGGTATGCGGCTGGTACTGGAGTGTTCAGTAGACTCTCCCCTTCAGTTTTAATTGGCAAGAATTGACCTTAGTAATGAAGGGTTGTGTTGATAAAGTGTGAAGAATGGACCCTGCACAGAACGTCAGTCAATGCGATTTAAGCGTGCTTTCATTGGATTCTTCACAGCAGAAGGTGTCAACCCATAGCAGATTCATCACAAGAGCATGCAAGCTGATAATGGTGATTGTTTTGATGTCAGCACTGTGTGTCGTTGGGAAAGTAAGTTCAGGTGGAAAGGAGGTAGAAACAGGAGGTAGAAAAAGTTCTGGAGGTAGAAACAGCTGACTTGCGTGACAAGAATAAGAGTTGGCCATCCTGTGAAAACAACCACAGAGTTTCACAGGCAAAAAGTTGACAGGCTGATTGAGGATGTTGGTCGTATCACTCGGAGAAGATCGGCATTTTACAAGAACGTGTGGGTCACATTATTGCTTCGCTTGGCTATCCGAAGATCTGTGGGTACCCAGGAACGACGCCTGACAAGTGTTCGAACAGAAAAGCGAAATGTGTTGCTGCAGCATGGCAATGCCAGAGCACTTCACATGTCACAACAGCAGAACATCAGAGGCTGAATCTCACCGCCATACGGCCCCCTCCATATAGTCCAGATTTGACGCCGTCGGACTTCTCGATAGTGAAAGACGTTCTACAAGGACATCATTATGCTTCCAAAGAAGCCGAGAGAACTGTGAGACGCTGGTTAAAGAAGCAATGTCGACTTCTTCCGTGAAGGCTTCAGAAAACGTGTTCATCGTTGGCAGAAATATATCGAATTGTCTGATGCTTACGTGGAAATGTGAATATCCGTAATTTAAAGAACACCGTCTAAGGATTATTTCTGTGTTTGATTTGTTAAAATATTCCCATCCAAACCCAAGTTACAAAGGGGGATGCTTTACTTTTCATTCAACCCCGTAATATTCGTTACATACGCATAATACGTTTACTAATAGGTCAAGTGGTCGGCATCTCGTGACAAAAGCTTAGAGCAAGTGAAGCGAAGTACTTGACCACAAAAGGTGCGAGAAATTCTTCTTAAGACAAGTTATCTTCGTGGCGTGAGGGTATGGCGGAGCCCTCTTCTATTGTATCTATAACTTAACCCTTCCATAATATCTTGGCCTGGCAAGAATCTGTGAGTGCCAATCTATTTGTGTACATGAGGATCTATATTCCACACCCAGAAGTATGGCACAAGCACCGAGATGGAACCAAGGAATACCTGATTGATTCCGGGTGCGTCAACTACTATCATCATTGTCCCGTACGTATAGTGCGTTTTTTCGCTCGGGAGGTGGTGGTGGTCTTCCCCCGACTGTTTGGTGAGATCCGGCGACGACCTACCGTCAGTAAGTGGGGTTTCCCCCTAACCAGGACTCTCCCACCAGCGGGGCACCGCCTCAGCCGGGACAAGCTTTAAGCTCCCGACCGGTCCCACGGAATGTGTAGTCGTGTAGTGCATGTTAGTGCTTGTGTAAGGAGTGAGGATAGAACAAGGAAGAGGGAGTAAAGATCGCGCGCGGTCCGTGGCCCGTTTGTTATACTGCGGTTTTTTACAGTTGAACTTTGCTTCGGCCAGCTGTGACAGTGCTCCAATCGGGAGCTTACACGTCACTATATGTAGTGTACGTCACTATATGTCACTATACGCGTCACTATATGTAGTGACGTGGAAGCTCCCGATTGGAGCACTGTCACAGGTGGCCGAACAGCTGAGGAAACGTCAAGTTCAACTGTGAAAGAAACCGCAGTATAGGGTACTGTTCCGGCATTCGCCTGGTGTCAATCGGAGTAATCACAGAAAACTACCAATCAGAGCAACCGGCCGCTAGAATTTTCGTCCAGAGAGCGACTGAACTCGACCCAGCTATGTGTCGAAAATCCTGCCACCGTGGGGAGTGGATCCCTAGGACCTTCTGGTCAGAGGGACTGCAGTGACGTCAGTTGATGCCCTGAGCCATCTCTCCCGGTCCAAGGAATACCATGGGCACATGTGGAAAGGTATATGTCGGTGTTGTGATTGTGCAATGTTCGGGGAGCGCGAAGGTGCTCTCCAATGGGAATGTCCCCTGGTGGGCGATGTGTTCCACCAAAGACCCTGGTAGGTCTTGTAAGGGCCTATGGGTAGCAGCTGGGAAGAGGGTAGGGAAACCGAAAAGCTATCAGAAACCCAAGAGAATAGGAAACTAAATAGTATGAGAAACTGTCATACTGCAGCACCACTGGAATTTAATAAAAATATAATTTGTGGGTGAAACAATTCTCAGCTTTAATCGAAAGTATCCCTTATGAAAGATGTACGTAGAAGATTACCTATCCCATCTATGTAAATTATTACCAACCCAATCTCCGCTTCTACGAAAAAAAATGAAAAAGTACTGTCCACTAAAAAAAAATCTTTTATTAAAATCATACCGCAAAAAAAGCGACGAGGAGGTCGATAAAGCTCAACATTCCCAAAATCCCACTACACCGCAGTTTTTCGCTTCATAGCCCGGCAATCCCGTTGAGTAGGGCCCCGCCCCCATTTCCACGCGCACGGCATTCGCGCTGCGTCTGCTAAAGGCGGCGAACACTGCAGTCGGCCTCGACGGGCGCAGCGTAACGCAAGCGGCGGCGGAGGCGACGGTGGCGGCGGCGGCGGCGGCGGCGGCGGCGGCGGCGGCGGCGGTGGTGGTGGTGGTGGTGGTGGTGGTGGTGGTGGTGGTGGTGGTGGTGGTGGTGGTGGCGTCGGCGGCGGCGGCGGCGGCGGCGGCGGTGGTGGTGGTGGTGGTGGTGGTGGTGGCGGCGGCGGCGGTGGCGGTGTCAGCAGCGGCGGCGGTGGCGGTGGTGGCGGTGGAGGCGGCGGTGGCGGCGGCGGTGGTGGCGGCGGTGGTCGCGATGGCGGTGGCGGCGGTGGCGGTGGGGGCGGTGGCGGCGGTGGCGGTGGGCGCGGTGGCGGCGGTGGCGGTGGGGGCGGTGGCGGTGGAGGCGGTGGTGGCGGCGGCGGTGGCTGCGGCGGGGGTGGCTGTGTCGGTGGTGGCGGCGGCGGTGGCAGTGGGGGCGGTGGGGGCGGTGGCGGCGGCGGGGGCGGGGCGGCGGCGAGGTTGGGGGGCGGGACAGTGGCGTCCAGGGAAGGCAAGCGCCTCCGCCGCCCGCCGCTCGCTCCTTTTACGCGCGGCGCCCGCTGCCTGCCCCGCCCCGCCCCCTCCCCTCCCGCCCACCTGCACCGCGTCGTCGCTGGCACAATAAGAAGCGAGGCAGGCGCACTGCGCACGTGCGATCGCGCTTGCGCTACCGCTGCACCGCTGTTGCCACGTCTCGCGGGGAACACAAGCAATTGGCGGATTTTTTTTGGGCCGGTTCAATTAGAGGTTAGCCCTAGAAAATTTGGATACTTTTAGGAAACAAGATCATTGTTGTTTCATTGATTAGTTATTCTGGGCGCGTCATCTGCTAAGGTCTCGTCTAAAGTCCCGTGAGTGTAGTGAATTTTTTTCGCGTGAGGAGGAGGAGATCTACCCCCGCTTGATGGCAAGATTCGGCGCCGACCTATACGTGGACTGGTGGGTTTTCCCCCAACAAAGCATTTCATCCAAGCGACGCACCGCCCCAGCCGGGACAAGCCCTAGCTCCTGACTGGTCTCCCGACGTGCTGTAGTGTAGTTATTGTACGTACTCGTACGTGTAAGAGTGGATAAGTAAGGGGGTGAGTATAGAACAAGGAATAGGAAGGAAAGATCGTGCGTAATCTGTGGCCTGCTTATTAGTGTACTGTTCCGTCATTCGCCTGATGTTGATCGGAGAACCCACAGAGAACTACCCATCAGAGCAGCCGGCCGCTTGAATTCTCCTCCAGACAGTGGCTCAACGTGACCCAGCTATGTAGCTAGTGTCGAAAATCCTGCCACCGTCACGACTCGAACCTTAGGCCCCGAGGTCACGTGGTCCCGTGAACCTCGTGGGCAAGGGACTGTAGTAACATCAGTTGATGCCCTGTGCCACCTAGGGCGGTTAGATCATTGCTCAATTACGAAGTAACGTTAGTCGTACTATAACAACAAATTTTCTCGAATTACTTGTAACGTTTTCTTTTATTACAGTACTAGATGAACCCGCAAAAGCGTTTTCAACCGGCAAAAATACGTGTCTGCGCCCGGTTTCACTTTCTGTTCGCCGCATAGACCCCGCATGTAGTCTTATTGCACCACCGCGCGCTTTGAGCACATTTGGCCGATATAACAAAAAGAAAAGCAAACGTTTGAATTTTCGCAATTTCAGAGGTTTTAATGAAAGTAAAATAAGTGCCGAATTATTCGAGAAAATTTCTCTGTTCTCGGAAAGTTTCTGTTATTTTTGAATTGTTATTTATGTAACTGTTAGTACAGAAAATTAATCTTTCACATTCGAATGAACAGATTAGAATGTTGGTGGACCACGAGCCCATGCGAGCCGAGTCCAGCATTTTGAAACGTGTACGCCAAAGATACATTCGTGCGAGTTACCCACATTATTATTCTTAGTACAAATTTATGGACTATTCGAAGCAACCCTTAGACAATCAATTACTGACCTACAAAACAATAATAATCTCTACATGGGTCTATGGCATACAAATTGGGGGCACTACAAGCAGCTCAAATCACTTCATTTTAGAGATTTCAATAAAAAAAGCTTAGAATGATCGCTGCAGCACCATGGTGTATCTCAAACACAATGCTACACAGAGACTTAAAAGTACCGACAGTCTTTGAAAGAATCGAAACAAGCAGCTCAAGCTATCTCCAACATCTGGAAAACTATCCAAATCCTTTCGCCATTAACCTATTAGATAATAATGAAGAAATCAACCGATTTCATAGACTTTAACACTTACGACTCCATTATATATCTTTAAATTAGTCACAACACATATAGTCACGTATACATATTGTCCGTTTTCCTCAACTTTGACTCCTAACCAAAAGTAATAAAATGGTTTTTAGTTCTAGGCATTCAATATAACATAAGAAGACGATGAAATGTACCACTGCGATACTTTAACCCAAAAGTTGTCATTGTTATTGTCAACTATAAATGTTAACATGTTTACTATTTATTTTAATGTAAAATATATTGTAAATCTACTTCGTTCAATATTTTAAAAAAATCATGGAAATTTGCAAGTTTATACTCTTAGAATCACTTTCAATATTCATCATTGTACAGGAGGGCGTCGGAAAACGTTAAGACTTTTGCAATGTTTGAAAATTTGAAGATTTTACCGTTAGAAATTATGCCATAAACGTGTTTTGCTCTCGCTCCTGAAAAATGTAAAGAAACGGTTTGTTAATCCTGCCACTAGACGATGAAAGAAGAGGTGATCATGAGCGGGTGAACGGATTAGGAATGCAGGTAGTTGTTTGGAAAAGAGACAGGATAAAAAGCAAACACCAGTCTCTTCTCCACGACAAAAATTCCCGTGCCTTACGCAGGTCTTGGTGGTAAACAACGCGGCAATGGGACTTAAGGCGAAATCTTAGTTAAAATACTTTCTGCGTAGAACTTCCGAAAGCCCATAGAAATTGCTGAGAGCAACATAGCGGATGAACACATCCCATTCTGAGAAGTGTTGGTACAGACGTTTACACTTCTTTTTTAATTATTTTTTATAAGAATTTCATTAGAACTCAGGCAGGAAACGAATTTGGTACTGAAATTTCTTTGAACAGAACATAAGTAAGATAAACAGTGAATGTTCGCCTCGTATGGCAACTATGATTCCGTTGGGCTGCTGCAACAACCCGACGACAGCGCCGCGCCGTGGCCGGGGATGGAGTTACCGCTTTTACTGACGCCACCCAGCGCTGTTTGCAACACCCGCGAAATGAGGAAATCCTCATAATGCGACGGACTTCTGGGTGAAGAGTACACTGGCTCTTGACCTCTCTATAAAATAAAATTGTTGGTTAGGGTATGTTGAAGCAGCTACAGTATACAATTGTCTACAAAACTCTATAGATGGGATTTTATAGAATTAATGCTTTTTGATACACATACACAATTATTATTATTAATTATTATTATTAATGCTGAAAAAACAGTTAACATTCACTGCATACATTGACATCAAAGAATTCAGAAAATCTTCAATTTTCACTCAATTCAACAATTAAATGTAAATATGTTATTCAAAAAGTTACATAAAATATCTTCATGAATATGTTTCTTCGCAATATTCAACACAAAGTGCAAAGTACCAAACTGAAAGAGTTCGCAAGTGTAGAAATCAAGTGTTATCGACGAATCTTATGGACAAAGCTTTTCGCGAAATATTTGGTGTTCCGTTGAATACAATGCATTGGACGATGCAATTTCCTCTGGACAGGAGCCCAGATATTTTAGGTAAAGTAACCGTTAACGGATAACAAGTATATTATAAGGCACCAGTGAAACACGTCAGTATTTACACTCCACGTTAGGTAGATTTGCCGCTACTGTCACAACAGACGACTCCGTCAAATTCGTACAATGATGTGAATGAAATTCGTTACTAAAATTTAATATAATTTACCAGACCTAAAAGGATGAATTTGATAACAATTATAAAATAACATTTTCTGCAACTGAAAGAAGCTGATAATTGAAATATCCATTTAACAACTGTTAACTTCAGCTGGATTTATATAGAGAAATTTCACAAAAATGTGTCATATCAATTAATTTAATTGCAATTTTCTTTACCCATCTCCATAAATAAATCGTGAATTAAGCCAATAAAAGATGTTCAAACTCTTTGTTTTGTAATATCTTTAGCATACTCAAGGTATTCATTATTCGAATTTTGATCTATTCAGCATTAACTTCCAGTTTAGAAGTATATGTATTTATAATAATAATAATAATAATAATAATAATAATAATAATAATAATAATAATTATTCCTAACTTGTTTTACAGAGATAATGTACATTGTTGTTTCTTGGAATTACTAACCATCGATAACCAGTTGTGATGGTTAGCAATACTGAATTTATAATTTATTATCTGTCTACTTCTACGTAGTATTGTTTTGTGTGTGGCGTGTTTTTTTACAATATTCTTATTTTTTTAACATTTACAATATAAGTTTTTGTGAACATACAAAATAAAAAACCTAGCTTTAAATTATACAATAAGTGAAGATTTACAGAGATTCAATAGGTATATTTACTTAGACAAAATATATATTTACATAAATGAATTTATATTTAATTTATGCAGCAAAAAAGTTTTTATTGCAATATTTCAGTTAACTTGTTTATGTCATTATCATCATGTTTTAAAATCCAAATCTTTATCTTGTGTTTGAAAATATTTAAGGATTTACTATTTTTCAGAGCTAATGGTAATTGATTATATATTTGAGGCCCAATGAACACCAAGGTTCTTGATATTAGTGAATTATGAATTTTGGGCTTTTTAATTTGATAAGTGGCTTTACTACGTGTACTGTAATTGTGAAATATTCTCTCCGTTAAATTATTTCCGCTTTTGACATAATATATTTGTAGTCCTTTATGTACAAAAAGATGTTGTAATGGTAAAATATTTAGTTGTTTATTAAGAGGAAGTGAAGAAGCAGTCTTTTTTTCTACAGATTTAATAAAATCTGTAGAAAATAAAAGAACTGATCGTAGACATCTCTGAAAACGGTATTCAAATGTTGTTTAAACGGGAGTTAACGTCAGATGCGCGCAGCTGAAAATCGATGCAATCGCATTGGGTTTACAAATGCACGATCTTTGCTTTCAGTTTGGATCGCGGTGCCGTGTTTGCAGACAGCAACACACCAGTGCTTCTGCACACAAATGCAATTCAGCCGAATGCCGCCGCCGCTTTTGTCTAATCTGTTCGTCCCGTGTAAGTGCTTCGCAAAACGTTTTCGTGGTATTTACAATGGCAAACAGGCTCTTCAAAGCGATTCCAATCGCATGTAATCGCTATGGTCTGCAGTCCATTTTCGTTGTTTCTATTGTACTATGGGGAGTGACATAGCCTTAGACTGACGTTCTGCATTGATTACTAACTCTTGATTATGTAGTAAATTAAAAGCCATGCCCTTGTTTTTCACGGAAATACGCACTTAGAACCACAGTGTAAACTCTAAAAAATAATTTTTATTACGAAAAAGTCGCTAAAACGTTACTTGCGTATGGTTAGTTTACCTTACGATTCATTGATGATATACCCTTTCCATACTACGAAAACTCTCGATAACAACTGAAAGTACTCTATCCCTTCAGATTCGTTATTATGACTATTAACACCAAGTTTTCGGTTACATTTTCTTAATTTAAGAATGAATCGCGTAAAATATTGTCACACTATTTTCCATCATTACGGATTGGTTAATATCTTGATAGTAAAAATTTATTTTTGAGAGAATCCTCTTTAGCTGATAATCGGTTTACCTAATAATAAACAAATTGACTTATTTGTTTAATAATTTACGTAATTATAAATCAACATAATTACCATCTCTCATAGCATCTAAACGAAATCCGTTTACATGGCGAAGTCTTTAATCTTCCAATCACTCCATGGATGGCTAAAAATGCTTGAAATATATGCCTCCTTAAACTTGCCTTGCACTAGGCAGTATTGATTGTAAACTATCCATTGTGAATAATTACTGTCCTAATACTTGTATTATTTGTCTTTTAATGTGCAGGTCATACCTTGTATTGACTATGTATCTTCTATTCTGAAGCACTATTTCTTCAGTAACACTTTTACGTGATATTTCATACGACGACGATCACGGAATTGTTTGGTGATCGTACTTGTCGCAAAGTTATTTTCCTCCTAAAGCATTACCTTTTAGTAATGATTGGATACTTTATTTCACATAAACAATCAGTATTGTAGATAACCGTGTATATATACTGTAAAAGAGATTCACTCGTACTGCAACCGATCAGATTTTCGCCCCACCCAGTCTTGCTCTGACAAGTGAACAATCCTAGCACAGTTCTGAGTTGCCATGCAAGGCGGTAAGTTGGCGATTGAAGTTAAAAGCAGAATAACTGGCGGTAGAGTGCCGAATGAAGGAGTCCATTTAAGTCAACGTAATATGAATTGCTTCCTGATAACCCGAGTTATCTCCTGTCTTAGAGAAAACATTATAGGCAACTTCCGCCTCAAATATTCTCTTGCTTTGGTTTTCGGGTGCTCTGACCTTAACACAAGTCGCTCGCTCCACGTGTTCTGACAGTCTGGTACTGAGAGAATGTTTATTTGTGGAAGTCCGTTTTCAATGTCTGTGCGCTACAGGTAGTTAGCACAGATATCTGTGTAAGTCTTCGCTAAAATGTATCGTAATATGCAAAATAGAGAATTAATTTTCAGCCTAGCTTGCTCATAATACTCAGTGTATCATATTAGTTTAGAAAATTGTGCAACTGTAGTAGCTATTAAGGGCAGGATTCAATTACACATAATAAATTATATTTCTTGAATAATTGTTATTATCATTAATATCTCGCTACTTAGTTACGTTTCATACAATTCTTATTATTTCTCAACGTCCTTCATTCATCTAACTTATTTTGATGTCCAATTTAAAAAAATAAGGAGATGCAAAATACTTTTGGTATGTGACGAAAGTTCGTTCGATATGCTCAATGTGCAAGTAAATACCAGCACATAGCAATGATCAGAACCAGATTACCGAACAGGCTGTGTAGGCTGTAGCTCTTGGCGCGCAATTTTGGGGGCGAATTAATTTCAGCGGGTACAAAATTTCATAAGGCGAACTTTTGAATGTTTTTATAGAAATATTTATTTCCATATTTGTAACAAAAGAAAGTGTTAATTAATCAGATATATATCCATTAATATATACAGGTAAAATAAATACAAAACATGTCGTATATTTATTAAATCGATATTGTGGTGAGAATTATTTACACGTATACGTATAACGAATTTGCGTCGGTTACAAATATCTTACAATTTTTTATTCAAAATATTATAAATAGCTTTAATGTTTTTAAAAAAAGGAAATTGAAACGGCGCGAAAACTTTAACCTAGGGCACACAGATGTCGAAGTCAGGCACTGGCAATGATGATTTATAAAAATGTGCTTTTGAAACTTAATCCTTTCGAACGGCGCCAATGTGATGACCATGGTGGAAAGAGATAGGTAGCCTCTTGCGCATCGTACCCAACTTCAACCAATGAGCTTCAGGCACCATTTTGCGTCACGTATTAGCGGGAGTTTTAAATGGCAAAATTATCTCCTGGTTACAAGTCATAGAAAAATATATGAAGCAACTTTTTTTTAAATATTGCATCTTTCATTTCAATGACACCTTCATCGTGTTATTATTGGTTTGTCACCGTATCCATCATTTTGTTTCGACAAGCGAAGGATTTGTTAACGGGAAAATAAATAAAAATGACCGCTGTGTGTTGGGAAAGGCGGTAAACGGACCTATTAGGGAGTCGCTCATTGAGTTCGTAGAAGTTAAGACGAATGCCAGTTAGAAACACGCGTAAATAGTCATACCAACGCGAGTTAGGTCATTTAATAGTCTAGAGTTAGTTACGAAATTAGAGGAGACAATGTTAATTTGATGAAAATTAATATTTTGCAAGATAAATGGCAGGAAATACAATTCACGAGAAGCAGGATGCAAAGAAGATTGAAATGGTATTTACGCCGAATAAGAGTGCACCAGCATCACCAGAAAAGTAGGACGACCTTTCTATTTTTTTTTAAACCAATATTTTTTGTCAAAAATGAAATTTTGTTTCAATTTTAGTTTTTAAATTTCCAAAAAGTAAAACATTAAAAGATTAATGGCCAAAGCTAGTATGCATATAGTAAACAAAGAGGCACATTTCAAAGGGAAGGAATACATTTTAGTTTCTCTTAAGTATCAATGTAATTATTTATTTTCTTTAATTGGGAAAAGAGTAAATCTGAATCTCAAGTCAGAATTACGTCTCATCCCTCCAGTTTTTTAAATCGCGAAAAAACACCGTTAAATTGTAAATTGTAAATTTTACGGTGGTTTCTCATGGTTTAAAAAATCCTGGAAGGTGGTGGCGCAATTCTGATTTCGGATTCAGATTCAGAGCGTCGACATAGAGAAACATGTGTCAAGTCAAGTCAAGTCTTTCGGTCGGATAACTTTTTTTTATGAGCCTGTGTTGTGGTTATATTGTTGTTGTTATTATTATTATTATTATTATTATTATTATTATTATTATTATTATTAACGCCGTCTCAATTGAGTTGATGTCCCCGTCCCCACTCGGCTCAGTAGGCGGCGGTTGACTCAGCATGTAGCTCCTGTAACCATGAAGACGTAAGGAGCTGCTTGAATATCAATATGAAGTTCAATCTCCCGACGTGTAGTGTTTAAAATCGAATGCTATCACTGGCCAACAAAAACATTTCTGATCTTCCAGGGACCACACACATACACACACACACACACACACACACACACACACACACACGTCATACGGGTTATGAAAGCTTTTTTGAGGGCATATGCTTGCATGAGGGCCTTGTGCTTGCATCCAGTCACGAGCAACTGCATCCAGGCTTGGAACCGCTGGCCTTGTTCGGGGTGCGAGCCGGCACGACGGCGAAGCAGGGAAGAGGGGCCCATCATGGAGATGGCGGCGGAGGTGGAGACGGTGAGGCCGACGCCGGTGGCGGCAGGGGCGGTGGTGGAGGTGGAGGTGGAGCCGACGGTAGGATGTGGTGGCTGGCAGATGCTGTGGCGCCAGAGGGAAAGGTGGCGGTGGTAGCAATGGTGAAGGTAGGGGCGGCGGCGGCCGGGGCGATGGCAATGGTGGAGGCGGAGGTGGAGGAGGTGGTGGCGGCGGTGGAGGCAATGGTGGAGGTGGAGGTGGAAGTGGAGAAGGAGGTGGAACTGGCGGCGGCAGTGGGGGTGGAAGTGAAGATGGCGCCGGCGGTGGCGGTGGCAGAGGAGGAGGATGTAGCAGCGGTGGCGATGGCAATAATGGAGGTGGAGATGGAAGTGGCGGCGGCGGCGGCGGCGGCGGCGGTGGCGGCGGTGGCGGCGGTGGCGGCGGTGGCGGCGGTGGCGGCGGTGGTTGCGGGGGCGGCGGTGGCGGCGAAGGCAGAAGCGGCGGCGGTGGAGGGGGTGGCAGTAAGGAACGCACGAGACGTGGGGGGGGGGGGTGGAGGAGAAAAACGAGCGGGACGTCAGACGGGCATGAATGATCAAGGTCATAAGCAAGGACGCCTGAATATCGCCCCGGGGGTCCACTCCCTCCCCGCGCCCCCTCTCCAGCGCTTGGACCGAGCGCCGGGCGTTTTGAATAGGGCCCCTCGCAGGCGCACGGGCGCGCGGACCCGAAGGCTGCCACGTCGAGCCCCGCGTCAGGCACATGGCTTCTCACACCCCCACGCATCACATCATCCCGTGCATAATAACTCATCTACTAAAGTTAGAAATTTCTCTTCTCTGATTTGTATTTAAATGGGATAATCGTTTCTCTTAAGCTTCTCCGTCGTAAGTTAAAATATTGTAATGTTATGGTGAATGTGGTGAAAGCCACGCTACTAATCTCTGACATGATATGACAAACAGATCAGATAGTGTCCAACGATGATGGATGAATACTGGTCTGATCTGCACAGAACCCGATACATGATCAAATCGATGGGTTGAGTGGAAAGTAACGGTTTCGATGAAAATTCCCGTGGATAAGCCAGTTTATGGCGTAATATAATGTAAGAACAAGTAATAAGCATACTCAAAACAACCAATACCTACAGGAAGATATTTTTAAAGAAATGTTACCAATTTCAATGTTATAATAATTATTAGGGCACAATCAAATACTTTAGGGGAAATCCAATTCTCTCTACATTTACATGGACCGTTACTACTTAGTGATTGGAGATGTGGACCGTTAGTACTTATTGGACATGAGGACCGTTACTACAGTAAAACCTCATTAACACGAATTCCAAGAGACCGAAATAATTGGAGTTCGTTTTATAAAAATCCCTGTTATACCAATATTTTAAATATTCGTATTACCGTAATCCCTTGCCGGGACCCACGTTTTGTCCGTGTTACGGCGAAATTTGTGTTAAACGAGTTCGTGCTCACGAAGGTTTACTCTATTTACTCATGAATGATGTGGATCGTTACTACTTACTTATGGGTGATGTGAACCGTTACTACTGCTTCGACATGCGCAGCAGTCGGCCCCATCGTATCCACCTACGTCTAACTTCGCTACAACTCCCATGGCAACTGGATCAGGGAGTCACAGGATGCAATCGTAGTTCCTGACTTATTAAATACGCTGAAGGAGAAATTTGCCATCGTTATTCACAACTTTCAACTATTATATAACTCAAAGTCATCACTGAAAATAATTCCCTTTTCGTTGAATTATCGACATATTTATTCGTGCACAACCTGGAATCAGGCCTGACAGAACATGCGTAGAGTTGATTTGATGATGATTCCGGGGTCACCTATTTAAGGTTCTGCTCCGCCTGTAATTGCTCGGAGGAAAGCGTAAGTTAGCGGCCGCTTGTAGAATTCTCATCGAGAAACGGAGAGGTTTCATCTCATCCTATTCGCTGGTGCGGAAAACGACTCTTCTGAACTACGAAGTTCTGTCGTTGATGCAGCACTACAAGCGCACTCCGCTTTTAATAAATGTAATTTAAAAATCTCTTAGTCGCAACTTCTGACGATTTGAGGCGGTGCACAGGCACTGGAAGAGTGGCGAGATAGGAGGAGGAGGAGAGTGGGTGAGTAGGACGTAAGGGAGAGGGGAGGACGGGTGGGCGAGATGGGAAGTGGAATGGCGGGAGGGGTATGTGGGAGAAGGGGGCCGGCCAATACGTGCCACCCCCAGCCGCCCGGGAATTATGCATGACAATATGCACCGCTCGCCGAGTTTTTCTTGCTCCCGCCCCCGGTTCGCCTCGCCACCCACAATGGGCCGAAACAGCAGCGAAAGTCATGGAAGCACAGGGAATGGCCAGTCTACTAGAGGGAATAGGATTCGTTGATTAATTACTTTCTGTTCGCAGGCGCGTCGTGTAGTGATATATCGCGAGAGGTGTTTTTTTTCATCTAGACGAGAGATCTAGATGAAAGCTGCAAGGCAGCTTAAGGCATTTTCCTCTCCAGGTATCTCCGCCAACGGGACTCCAACACAGACAAGTTCTTAGCTACTGAATCGTCTCTCCACATGTTGGTAGTGAAGTGTACGTGTGTGGGTGTGTGCGAATGTGTGTGGGGAGTGAGAGAGAAAGAGAGAGGGGAGAGATAGCGTCAAGGATAAGGAAGGACTGATCGCGCGCGGTCCTTGGCCCGTTTGTTAAGGTTCTGCTCCTGAATTAGCCTGGTATTGATATTAGAAACCACGGAAAACTACCGATCCAAGTACGCGGCCTCTAGAATTCTCCTCCAGACAGTGGATGAATCCACACTACCTATACTACTAGTGTCTAAAACTTCCTAACCCCGGGATGTGAACCCTAGGGCCTCCAAGTCCGAGTCGATGCGGTGCGGTTCGAGAATAATGGAAGTACATGTCCGCAGCCAGTCTCATGTTGCTCGTGGTGAACATTTTGACTCCATTTTAACTCCAAGAATTGAAACCGCTGAGGTGGCCGCAAAGCACCTCCAAATGTTCTGTTGAATAAATGCAATTGAAGCATTGACAGCATTTGAAGCATTGTATTTCTGCTGAGAACCAAAGACTAGGTCTCTAGTAATACTTTCTACTACTTTTGGTATCATCATTACCAACTCATTATCATTACCATCATCGTCTTCACAATACTTCTTCTATTATCTTTATTATCTATATTATTATTATTATCTTTCTTCTTCTTCTTCTTCTTCTTCTTCTTATTATTATTATTATTATTATTATTATTATTATTATTATTATTATTAATTCTACAGTGAAACATGGACCGCGCACGAATTATCCGTTACATCAATCTCCTCCAAACTCAACTGGCACGCTGCTGTGGAGAATTGTCTCTCATACCATCCCCCTTTGTCAATTCGCTTACACTGGTAGCAAAAATGCCACATCCAAAAATGCATTGAATGGGATAATAAAAAACAATTTCCACCTCTTTTCCTGATTTAAGGTGCTTTGGCACAATGTCCGCCGCGTCGCCGCCCGTCGAGGCCAAGTGGAAAGAGGTGGGTGGGGGAGTGGGGAGCTGCGAGATCCCGAGGGAAGTTCTTGCGGGTGTCCCGAGCAGCTGCTCCCTGCCGCTCGACTGCGAGACGAGATTCGTACTTGCTTGTTTGTAATGGAATTGCGACCTAAATATTTTTATACATAATGCATAGAACAGTAATCTTCTCTAGTTCGCCTTTAATATACAGTTCTACTTATTGGATAACTTCTATTTTCAAGATCTGGATATCACGAATTCAGGAAGCATTGTGAATGCCTGATATGAAGCGAGTTGGAAGAACATCAGAAAGGAATTATGACACATAGACCCGTTCTGTGAAAATACGACCAGCAAAAGAATTAACAAATATTCGGAGCAACTATGAAACTCACAAAAAAGTTTGTCTTTTTCAGTGAACCTCCCGCCAACCGCTTGTCAGGAGTAAATAAACGCTTCTTTCCCAAAAATAATATTTATTACATTTCTTACTAGTCACATTTCTCGACTATCTTTCACCGTCTTAGGTAACTCAGTGTATCAACTGGCACTAGCTTGTCAGCTAGGTCGAATTCAGTCGCTGCCTGGAGGAGAACTCTAGCGACCGGTTGCTCTGATCGGTGGTTTTCCGTGGTTTCTCCAATCAACACCAGGCGAATGCAGGAGCAGTACTCTAACAAACGGGCCACAAACCGCGCGCGATCTTTCCTTCCCCTTTCTTATCGTATTCTTATCCCCTACTTATACGCACAGTTCCATGCACTACACTACCACATGTTATCTTAGAGCTAGTCCCTCTGGGACGCACCCCGTTGGTGGAGATTCCTGGATGAAAAAAACCGTAAGCCGTGGTGGGTGGCGCATCTTGCCATCGAGCGGAGAGACACCGCCATCTCCCGCAATAAAAGCATGCATTACCCTTAAGGGACAAACGACCATAGTAGTTGACGCGGCCGAAAATACAATTACTTGATTGATTAATCAACTACTATTTTCCTCCTATAATTGTGCTTTCTTCAATAAAGAATCCAATTCTCATGGATATTTACTGTTTGGCTATACTATTAGCTATTTTATGACAGCAATCCTCTTCTCAAGGAACTGAGAAGTTTCCAGTCTGTTAAGCTTCTGGTTGTTTATTTTAAAGAACGGCCCATTCCGCATCGTTGCAAGGCGAACTTCACAAATAAACAAATGAGTATTTAATTATTTTACACGTGAATAGTATTTACACTCTGCATTGCAAATACCTTTGATGTACTGGTAATTTTGAAGAGGTTATAATGTTCTAAATTGTATTGGCGAACTAGTTGATGACCAGGCGTCGCACGGCCATTTATTTATCAGAAATGTAAGAAAAATGGCCGTCTGCTCTGCCCGCTTCACCTTCCTTTTTCCTCATTTCTTCCATCTCCCTCATATCGTCCCCACTCCGTCATTTTCACACGGCATCATTGCCGCATAGATGCATTGTGGATTGTAATGCAGTAGCTCTATGCCTTTCCTTCATATCCAAAACGTTTATTAGTTAATTGCCCAATCTTTTCAAAAACTTGAAATATATTATCGTTTCGTATATGTATGGAAGCCAGACGACAGACAATAGGAATTCCAGAGTATATGCCGCGGCTACATCCTAAAAGAGAGAGAATTTTTAAAGCTGTTTCAGAAGGTACTGGAACGTACTCAAATTTTAAAATACAAATTTTGTGACATTAGACACTATGAATTACTGAAATTGTTTAAAAATCATTAATTTGATTCACTTACCGAATGGCTGTTCACCTTATATCTCACGTTCCACTAATCTGCCATAGTAGGGTAACACAGTGTGCGACGCATACAAAATCATGCATAGCGAGAGTTGGAACACACATGATTCTTTTTTTTTCTTCTTTTTTTTCGCGAATACATGCGATCATGCACAGTCACAGCCACCGACCAGCACCTGACCAGAACGAAGGATAGGGAACTGCTAATTAATGTATTTTATAGACATATCGATTCGGTCGTCAGAGCGCAAACATCATCGTAATAGAGATGTTGTTAAGAAGATGGAAGCAAAGACAAAGTACAGGCAATAGTTAGTTCGTGTCTCCCTGACAACACAATCCATTCTCTTCGCATACGCCACAAAGTTTTACATTTAAAATGCGAATTCTTGCCAGAAACAATACGTGTGGTTTCGTCAGCATCATTCTCTCATCTGTTCGTGTCGCGCCGGGGCGCGTCTCGTCTGCTGCCGCTTGCCGGACCTACCTCACCGCGTCGTCCGTTTGCAAGTCGCGCTCGGTAACTCTACTATACATGGGCTTTCGTAACGTGGCGGATGACATTAGGTCATTTTTACACCTCCCGACTTATAAAATGGATCTTTTTAATTCATTCGTCACTACAGTGACGTCATAATGGTGACTCCAGCCTTCCGATTGGATGCCACCGAAACATATGATATCCTTCAAACGCAGCTCTGTGAAAACCGCAGTATACGTATACTTGGGTTTTACTAACGTGACGGATAACATTAGGTCATTTTTACGGGGCTCATGGCCTCAAACATGTGCTTATCATAGTTATAAAGATTCATTTTATAAAGCAGGAGGTGTAAAAATGATGACGTTTCGGTGTCATCCAATGGGAAGGTTGAAGTCACCATTATGACGTCACTGTAGTGACGTCTAAGGTCCCGATTGGACAAAACACAAAACATCTGATATCCTTCAAACGCAGCTCTGTGAAAACCGCAGTATACGTAAACTTGGGTTTTCGCAACGTGGCGGATGACATTAGGTTATTTTTACATCTCCTGCTTTATAAAATGAATCTTTATAACAGTGTTAAGCACATGTTTGAGGGGATGAACCCCGATGAGAACGACGTTAGCGAATGAATTAAAAATATTCATTTTATAAGGTGGGAGGTGTACAAATGAACAATGTCATCCGCCACGTTACGAAAGTCCAAGTGTACGTATACTGCGGTTTTCACAGAGCAGCGTTTGAAGGATATCAGCTATTTCGGTGTCATCCAATCGGAAGGCTGAACGCCACCATTATGACGTCCCTGTAGTGTCCCTGACGTGTAAGGTCCCGATTGGACAAAACACAAAACAGCTGATATCCTTTAAACGCAGCTCTGTGAAAACCGCCACAGTACTTGGGTTTTCGTATCGTGGCAGATGACATTAGGTCATTGTTACACCTCCCGCACATTAAAATGATGTATTAAAATATATCATTTTAATTCATTCGCGAACGTCCTTCTCAACGGGGCTTATGGCCTCAAACACGTGCTTATCACTGTCATAAAGATTCGTTTTACATGGCATGAGGTATAGAAATGACCTAATGTCATCCGCCCCGTTACGCAAGCCCAAGTGTAGGCGGGCATGCCTCCCCTGGGCGGCGCGCGGGGCGCGGCGCGTGCCCGCGCTGTTTGCGCAAGAGTCCGCGAGGCGGCGCGGCGCGCGTGAGGCAAGGCTCTCTGCGCGAGGGGTATTGGCAGAGGATCGCTTGCGGCGGCCGCCCTCTTGAGGACGGACGCGCCCTCGTGTGCGTGGCGGCGGCGTTTGCTCAGGGACGAGTGGCCGCCGAACCAGGTCGCATCCGCGGCGCTCCTTTGTCTGCCTCCGCACCTGCCTTGCCCTGCCCCGCGCTCTGGCTCAACCTGGATATAGCCGTTCCTTGGTGCTAAAGGCCACTAAGACATATTGGTGTCATTACTAGGGGGGGGCGGATTTTGATTACTTAAAACATCGCCAAAAATGATCAATAAAATGCACTTAAATTGCCTTAAAAATGCCAGAAAACCAAAGAAAAATTACGTAAAAAATCTTATCAAAACCAGTCGAGCAAACATTCGAAGAGTGGCACTCCATTTGGCAAAAATTGAGTTCTTCTGTTGTTTTTATCTAGAATTATATTTTCAAAAAGAAACTTAAGATGTCTTACAATACATTAAGTAGTACTCTATTCATTGAGGACAGTGTTGAAAAGTATATAGTGATGCAATTTTCATTTTATTAGAAAAGAATGAAATGGACATGTCACGTTTTGAATGTTTGCTCCTCAGTTCGGATGAACAACTCAAGCTGTTGGATACGTTACTGATGTAATCGAGACTTCTTCCATTCGTTCCAGTGTACTCTGCTTGAAAACGTTTGGTTTGGATTGTTCTTTACCAGGAAATCTCTATCTTAAGTTATCCCGAAATCGACCGAACCGGCAATGGCTCTGATATACGTCGCAAGAATTCCATACTTACAACGGCTGTCAAAACAATTTTTGAGCTAACAAAACGAACATGCTACTGAGTAATTCTGTGAAGAGCATTTGTTACATCTCGGAAATATTATTTGAAGCAAGTATCATTAAAAATGATGTTAAAATCGAATAAATCAGCAAAAAATGCATTTAAAATGACGTAAAAAGGTAAAAATGACTTATTAGTCAAAATTGACAAAAAATGCAAAATAATGGCCTATAAAAATGGGTCAATTCCATTTGTCCTAACATAAAATGCATTTCTAAACTAAACAGCATTGTTCTAAAGTGAAAAAATGCCTTTTCATTAAATACGGCCCCCTAGTCATTACACAAGAGAGCTGTTTAAACATGATTCAACTGCTTCTCACTTCATTATTAATATCTTCCGAGCATAATTCAAGAAGCATTCCATGAAAAACCAGTGAAATTTGAGTCTGTCACAATATCCCGTGTCAGATTTTGCACTGTGGTCATGATGTGTTTTCGACCACGTCTGTCTTCATTTTTAATGACCTTCAAACGTAATTCATAATTTCTTCAGGGAGTGCAATTTCTCCAAAACAATCAGTAGCACAAGAGCATGTTTTCTTAGCTTGCCGTGTCTCATCGGGCCAGGGCTGGATAATTATTTAAAAGGACCAAGTCCCTCTGGATACGGCTCCCAATTATTTGAAAATATATATTAGTAATATGTAAAAAATAATTTATATGTACAGATATTTTAACAATAATTTTTTTATTGGATTTGTTGTAGTTTATTTCCAATTTCATTAATGTTGCGAGTTATAAAAGATGCTAATATTGAGCCATGTGTTAGAGCGTTGTAAGTAGTAATTAATTAACAGTCACCAATATCACTTTTATGTAATAGTAATTGTGTCTAGCACACATCTTAAAATCAGTTAACGTAGCATATCGATGGGAGAGTTCTCGAAAGTTCGTTATCGAGCGATGATTCATCTCAGAGTCATTTCATCGGTTCAAACTATAATCATAATTGATTACAGATTTTCAATGTTTATTATTACAGGTTTTCAATGTTTCAGTAATATTAGGGGTCCCATAGTTTGGTGATACTAAAAGACGCTAAGATCCGACACTTCATTATATTCTCGATCAGCGATCATTAGAAATGTAACCAATGCTCAATTTCTTCAAATCCAGATGTCTACGATTCTTATGAATCAAAATAAATTAATTGTATTAATCAAAATTATTATCATTATTACTACCTGAATCCTTGCAATCACATCGCCCGAAAGGAAGATCTGTAGAAACGTTAGAAAATAACTCCATATTCACTATAAGGAAAATCGAAAATATCACAAATTTTGTTTCATGTTGTCCTGCATTTCTTCTCGAAGACTAATTTAATGAGAGAGATTTACACATTTTCAAACAATACAATCAATATTCACCGGGAACACGGAGTTAAATGTTGTGAAAGTTTATGAAATTAAAAAATACAAATGTTTTATATTTACCACAATTTGTAGAGGTATGTGCAATAGATCTTTATGTATCTGTTTGTCATAGTGGACAATGGTAAAGAAATACCAACTTACAAACGTGATGGATCACAAAAATATAATCACTGAATCTTTTGTGTAACAGGGGAAGTATCAGACGATCGCTGGGCATAGCATTTATATACTTCCATATTTATATACATAATTTTATCATTTAAAAACACTTTGTGAAGTTAAATAAGCTCACTATTTTCTTTTCGACAACCTCACACTCACATGCTTAATCCCGTAACGGAATGTCGAAATGCAATGAAACGTCGACTGTCTTGAATAGATCAATTATAACTAGCATAATGATACAATGAATAACCGACGGCACAGATACGTTCACAGATACGGCAAGTATTCGTTCTAATAATTTTAAGATATTAAAATTTAGAGTTTATTATAAAAAACTATTAATAAAAACTAGTGATAGTTTATCTAGGGCCTACTACCTTTCATTTCAAAAAAAAATTAGGAAATTTGGTTGAGTAGAAAGCTCAAATTTCCTTCTAAACAAAACTCTTAGCTATACTTGTCACCAACCTGTCACCCTTTTTATATATCATAATGCGCAAAATAAGATACCTGTGAAACTTCAGAGAATTGGTCGTATCGATGGATTAGCAATTAAAGCAAGTGTTGGAAAACCAGAAAAACCCGGGTTCGAATCGCAATTGGGATGACCAATTCTTTGAACAAATTTAATTATTATAACTCTTAGTTTTAAACATAAACATCTAGCAAAAATTGTTTTATGTAGTGAACTCTAATCACAAAGATATCCGTATGATTAAAAAATAAACCACAATAAAAAATAGGAAGCTATTTAATATACTCCAATGCAATTGAATTATGGATTAGAAATACTTGACAAAAAATCTGAAAATTGTATGTTTCATGAAAATATTTCAAGGTCTTACTGCAAATGTGAAAACGTGTTCTTTCATTCTACTTACTGTTTTCCGTAGTTGCACCTGTTTCCCAGTTTTATTCTTGTTTCCATTTGTAGAAAACAAGTTATACCAGTTCCCCCGTAAAGGTCCTTTATTGCAATTGTGAATTCACGTAGGTTCGAAAGGACGATTCTGAAAATGAGGTTGTCCAGCTGATGGTTCGTGTTGTAGAACGTCTATGGAACATTGCAGGAACATTGATAGAGAATAGCAATAAATGCCTCCCTACGAAACACGATAAACTGTGAGGTATTAACTAAGGAAATATGTGTGCATGGTAGTGTTATGAAACTAGTGGTGCTAAAAGAGCACGTTCTTTCTCGCCCGTATTTTCACACTAAATTACGCGAAAAATACTGAAATTTTCGAAAAATTGTACATGGTCGTATTTCAAAATCTATCTATAAGAAACAGATTTCATTAAGGAAAAAACTCTATCTTTAATATTTTTTCTGAAGGAAGACTCAGGAAAAAATTTTGAACTTTTGCAATCTTCGAAAAATCATGGATTTCAATGAAAATGAGACCGGAACCGTTGTCTCAAACCATTAACTGTCACGAATCTCTGATCTCTGAAGTTTTTCATTGTTTCTTGGCATAGTGTAATATAATTTACGAATTTTATTTCTTTAATATATGTAACCATCCTAAACGAAACATATAAGCAAGTTTTTTCATTCCCGAATATCAGATGTCGCTTTAGCTGTGATCTTTTACAAGGGCTTCATGTAAAGTACCCTCCAAAATTAAAATAACGGTTTCAAATTCCAGGCACCGCGACATCAGCCAGATGGATTGGGGAATATCTATTTTGGAGACAATCGGCTGAACGCATTAGCAACTATCGTTGTTCACAGACGGACGGGCAGACGTTTTGTCATCATTCGATTTTTCAGTATCAAGAACCAACAAAACATGGATTCTGACTACATCAGGTGTTAGAGAATTTTTTCTACATTTAGCAACTGAAATTACTCACTTTTCGTTAGCAGGGCCCTGCAATACGAGTCTTTCTGCCGAAAATTCGCCGTTTTTCGCTCAGCATTACATAACTTTCTACTCCGTAACGAGAAAGCAAAAATACTAAAATACCGTTTGACACATTTTTTATTCCCTTAAAGTCGTTTTCGCGACCCCAACTCTCATTGGATGCCGTTTCTATCCCCTTCTTACCTGTCTCGATGCAATCCTCTACACTATGTGCCTCCGAAAAAATGTATACCCCAGTCCCTACTCACTTTTATGTTTAAAGCGCTAAGGTACCCCATAAGCCCAACTCAGACAATTTTTTGTTTAAGGCTTGGAAGAAATCCATAGGCCTGTGTCAGCTACCAACTAGATGATGCACGGGACTGTGAAATGGATCCATTTCACAACTTCTTGAAAAAAAAGTGGCTTCGTGTTTCTGGCGAACTCGCTTTCGATCGATTGCACGCGAATATTTTAAACACATTATCGCGCAGGCCAGGTAGCTCTGTCTCCCGAAATTCTGGAGAAGTAGATGGACGTTCCAAGCCGGCAGAGCATTGTCAAATTACTTGAATTATTGGATGATATAATTCAAGTAATCTTTGTCAACTTAGATTTATTCAGACAGTCATCGTTCGACGGCTTTATCGTCATCATCAGTGTAGCTGTATGTGGCGATAGTCGGGAGACTGTGCGGCACTGTACGGCAGTGTCTCCTGACTTCCGCCACATACAGCTACACTGATGATGAGGCAAAGTCGTAGGAAGCCGAATATCTGAATAAATGTAATTTGACAAAGATGACATCAATTATTTCATTCTTTATTAATGTCAACGCCTCATCAGCATTTACACAACCGAATTATTGGACCGAACGGAGCTATTCAACATGAATGTGGGGAGACATGTTTCATTAGTTTATGAATGAGAATCGAGGCATACGTCTCAAGATTCCACAATAGTGACACAACCAGGAAACTATGGTTGAAAAGTTTAAAAGAAGAAGATGGAGCTGGTTATAAATATAAATAATAATCACATTTTAACCAATCACAAAATCGATGTTATCCCCTTTACAAAAACTTTTTTTGAATAGCTGGTCAGTTATTCATCACAGGTACGAAACACATGATACAGGTGTGAAAAGTGATGCAGAGTTGCTGAAAGATTCTTTCAAAAAACAACTAACCACTCTATTGGAATAAGAATAGAAAATTGCTTTTACAAATATAACTCTCTTGTAGGAAACATCTCTTCATATCATTTCAAATACATCCTGTATTAAACGTAGTTAACAGCAAATCATTGTATGTTCGCTTTCATTACGGGTCATATTCCTAATAGTTTACAGAAGAATGTCTGTTGCAGATGAATGCAGAGTGACCACTTCCGTCCGGCATGATTTAGACCGCCCTTCTTGCTCGAACATCTCTTCAATCAAGCATGGACCTACTGGAACGTATCCTTAGGTTCTCCTGCGAGAACGTCCTGCGTGTAACGACCACAACTCACTGGCCACCTTTACAGAGCGGTTCCCTTTCAATATACAAGGTGTCTGGGGAGGAAACATCGAAAATTGTAGCATAATTTCCTAAGGCTATTGTAAGCATTTTTGTCTAATAAACTACTTGGATATCCTGAATGGCTGAGCCGCAAAAGCACCCATAAGCTGGTTTGAAAAAGTTTCTTACTAGGCAAATATTTACACTGCAAAGCATAGAAACACTCCAGAAACATGTTAAGTGTTCATTGTTTACAAAGTAAATTAATATATTTGTTGAGAATGTTAAGCAAAACATAAAAAAGTCCCTAATTAACATAATTCTTCTGCATTCTTCTTTCTGTGTTAATTTTTCTTTATGAACAAATGTATTCAATTCTTTTGTAACAATTTACATGCTCGTGGAGTGTTTCTATGCTTTTGCAAAGCAAATTTTTGCCTAGAAAGCATATTTTCAAACCAACTTTTGAGTGCTTATTGTGGCTCAGCCTTTCAGAATGTCCAAGTTGTTTATTACACAAAATATGCTTCTGTCTTAAGAGTTCATTTTCGAATTTTCGACGTTTCCTCACCGGACACCTGTATACTGCCAAGCAATTCATTCCTTTTCATCGAAGTGGCTCGGAAATCATTCAATTATTATAAGTAGCATGAGCTTCAATGCAGTGAAATTTCAAGATAATCTCAGTCAATAGAATCGAAATTTCAAATAATCAGTCAGATAGTGTTCCAAAATCTGGAGCTGGTCGAACAGCTAGTCTAATCGAATAGCTTCATGTCGTTGACCAGGGCCGACCCAGGTGTGACTGATATTGACCAGCAAAAATATTTTCACAATATTTCTCAGTTCATGAATGCCTTTACAATGTTCTAATAAACGCAACAACAATGAAACAATTGAAAATCCAGTTACAGAAACGACGAAAACAAGAGAACCATGAATGATTGTTGTGTCTCCGTCCAGTCGATGCGTCATCGTTTTATTAGTAGCTTCGTAGAAAGCAGAACGCGCGGCCAATTTGACGGAAAACGTCTTTCCTACGCCTCGCCTCGCTCGTTAAACCTAATAGAATACAAGCGAAAACTACGTGTTCTTGTGCAGCAGACTGATACCACCAACACGCCACCATGCACAGCCCAGAGAAGCCTTCGCCCCACATGAAACCTTCCGTGCCCTTCTGCGGGCTCCGGCTCTGCGCCGGCCAATCCAAGCGCGCTACGTGCCCCATGCAAGGCCCGGTGGGGGCAGAGGAAGGCAATTTTGGTTTATCATAACGCAGACACGGCAACGGAACGCGGTCGCTTTGAGAAGTCCGCGAGGCGGTTATGGCGGCCGTAAAAGCTTTTGGGGCGTTTTAAAACAATCGCTGCTATTAACACTTGCCGCGGCTGCGGCCCAATAAAAGACCTCGGCTTCACTCCTAGGGGGAGTGGGTGATTGTTGGTGAGGGGGAAGTGAGGTATTGTGAATGTTGGGGCGGAAAAAAGCCCACGAGCGGCCAGAGAATGATTCGTTCGCAGAATTTTGGAGCTTTCTGGAGTCAGCGAGGTAGCGTGTAGAGCAGTGTTTATGAGAATACGCGAAGTTTTTGTCGGATTTGGAATTTTTAGACCGATTAAAGAATCTTGATGCTCGAACTACCAAACTACTAACTCTAGGTTCGGTGTGAGATGGGAATAGAGGTTACAACGACACCTGATTCTTAATGTTTTAATTCATTTTTCGTATCCTTTTAGCCACCCAACCGCGCAGGAAAAAGGTATTTCTTTCGCGTGAAATATGTATATTCTAATTCATAGTGTGCGCAGATATCCAAAATTCTATGCAGTCCATGGGCATTAACTTGAGAGCGTTCTATGGTTTGGTAAGACTACCAGAAACTCTGGAAAAGTCCATAAACAATGAAAGAGTTTCGATTTTACCTGAAAAATGAAAATGATTGTGTTATTGCGTCTATTCTTGTATTGCGTGAACCGACTGAATTCTCATTTTCAGCTTGACACTGCTCTCAACACATCTGACAACATGCGACAGCAAGGCTTCAAGGAAGAGATTGATCGGCATTAAACATCCATACTTCACGTGTTGTGATAGGGAGTAGTAACATTTTCATATCTAGTAATGGTAATATACGTAAGTTATTGCAGTATTCGTGAAGACTGTTTATATTAGATATTTAATTTACTACAGTGTTATACGAAAGTATTTTATTTGTTGTTTATGAGCTGTGTGCGGGCTACTTTTTGGAAAATAGTTTTGTGAGATTGTGTCCAGCAGCATTTTTTTATGCTGGAGGCATTAAACTTATCACACTTCATATCCTGAACAGTTCGAAAACTTTCATTGTGAGAGCAATGGATAAATTAGAGTTACTCTGGATAGTGAAAGTACTGAGAGACACAATGGCTGATACCTTACTTGACTACTAGAATCCAATAAGGTTTACATTACCATGGCGAATGATTTTTACTGTTCCTGATTTTTACTGTTACAGTCGACTTTTTTTATTACGACAAAGTAATGTCATTATTTTTCGTGAGGTAAATCCATACCATGTGACTGCATTAATAAATTGCAGGAAAAAAACGTTACTGGAAGTGTGTCGGAAGAACGTAATATTGCAGCAGATGTTAAATCTCACAATTTTTCAATGTTAATTCTAAATAGAAAATGCAAAACTTATATGATTCTCCCTGAGCTGATATTCCCGGGTCGATCTTACTAATGTTATGGCCTTGTAAATTAGAAACGGATATTTTGATTTCATGGAGCCCCAAAGACATTTCCAAAATTTTCTCAAAAACTGAATGAATGATTAGTGATTCCAGACACGTCAACTGCTAGATCGACAGTTCCGTAAGTGTAGTGCATCCCTTTTCATCGGGAGGTGCCTGTGATCTTCACCCGCTGGATGCGAGATACGCCGCCGACTTACTCGTCGGGTTGGTGAGTTTCCCTAACCAGGTATCTCCCACCACCCCAGCCCGGACAATTTCTAAGGCCCGACTGGTCTCCTGTCGTGTGCGATAGTGTAGTGCATGTAAGTGTAAGTGTGTGTAAGGGGTAAGGGTAGGATAATGAAGAGGAAGATGGATCACGCCCGATCCATGGCTCAATTGTTAGGATATTGTTCCGGCATTCGCCTGGTGTTAATCGAAGAGACCCCAGAAAACTACCGATCAGAGCAGCCGACCACGAGAATTCTCCATCAGACAGCGGCTGGATTCGACCTAGCTATCTAGCTGCTTCGAATCTTGTCACCGTCGGGAATGCAACCGTTGGGAGGTACAGAGTCCGCATTGCAGTGACCAGTTGATGCACTGAGCCATGTCGGTCAGAAGCCAGGTGCCAAGTGTGAGTGAATGCTAGGCGTTCCATGCGCGCGCGGGGGGCTGAAGAGGGTGGAATGGGCGAAAGAGTAGGAGTGGGCGGGAAAGGTCAAAGTGTCAATAGCTTCGCCCCCGCTCGCCCGGCACGCCACGCTCCGAGCCAGCCCCGCCCCCTCCCTCCGAAAGCACCGGTCGCCTTCACTCCGCACCGGAAGAGTGGTTCAGCCACCGCCGCGTCGCGTCGCTCACCGGGAGCTCCTAGGGCTCTAGTTCCGACGGGGACGGTTAACTCGCTAGGTCGAATTCAGGATATGATTTCTAGCCGTCGGCGGCTCCGATCCTTTTGTGAATGGGGTATGTGTGGATCTCTCGCTCTCGCTCTCTCACACAAACGCTCGCTCTCTCGCACACACGCGCTCTCTCTCTCGCACACAAGCGCTCTCTCTCACACACACACGCTCTCTCTCTCACACACACACACACGCACTCTCACACACACACACTCTCTCTCCTCTCTCTCTCTCTCACACACACACACACACTCTCTCTCACACACACTCTCTCACACACACTCTCTCACACACACTCTCACACACACACACTCTCACACACTCACACTCACACTCATACTCTCTCTCTCTCTCTCTCTCTCTCTCTCTCTCTCTCTCTCTCTCTCTCTCTCTCTCTCGCATCTCCTTGCTCCAGCTTGCCCGCTTTCGCGTTCCTTTTCGCCGCACTCGCTTCATGCCCGCCTGCTTCGTTCCCACCCAATTCGCATTGGCTGCCTTGCAGAGGCGCCGTCGAGCGTGAGGTGGGCTGGGGTAGCTGCGGCGGGCGCAGGCCTAATGTGTTGGAAATACTGCAATGCATAGCAACGAGGCCACCTGTAATTCTCCGCACCCAATGACGCGTCTAGGCGCGCAAGAGGCAGTCCGCGCCGCTCACGTCTGACAAGCCCCCGCCCAGGCACGCCCCCAGCTTCTCGCTCTTCTCCCGACCTCAGCTGGCCCTCGCCGCTAGTCTCCGCCACATTCCTCCGCCTAACCTCATCTGCCCGTATCTGCATTTACATTGAAACGTCAAACTATTACTGATCGGTAGTTTTCCGTGGTTTCTCCGATCAACACCAGGCGAATGCCGGAGCAGTACCCTACCAAACGGGTCACGTACCGCGCGCGATCTACATTTACGGAACTAATGACCAAAGCAGTTGACGCGCCCGGAAACACGAAAAATCAATCAATCAAACTATTACAAAATATTTAATTCTGAAAAATATGAAAAGAACCATGGAAACTTGTAATAAATTACATTATTTAACGGTTACAATTATGGCGAAAAAAAAAGATTACGAAAATACACACAAAATGAATAAAAATGAAAGCGTGATACTGCATTGTCAAAATGTATACTGCTGGACACGTGTGCGTCAAACGAAAGTGAGAATAATTTCTTCGATTGTTCTAGGTGTAATCCATTAACCGCTCTAGTGTTACTCCTGATTTTCTTTACTCGTGATCCGCGCGTACTCTGTCAACACTCTGCCCTCGCTCCGCCCTCGCTCCGATTTCAAGACATTCGCAACAAAAAAAATCTGGGCATTGGAAGATCTGTCAGAGATCTCCAAATGAATTACTGTGAATTATTGCAAGAAATCTCAAAAGAAATAATTTTTTCTGTCAAACATGACCTTAAACTCACTCATGCAAGAAAGAAACGTTTTACAAACACAAAAATTATATTCAACACACCTCATAACAAACATAGCTCACACAAAACATTTATATTTACGTTACATTACATCAAACATTTATATTCACTCAACGAGCAATTTTAATTTTGCCAATTCCATTTCATCTAAATTAAGAGTAATGATCTGAAGGCGAAAGTCTGTTTGAATTGAATGCAGTGTGATTACTACGCCATTACACGGCCATTCAGGAGAATCAATCTTTATCATGTTACAGTGCGCAATCCTAGGGCTGCATCTGGAATGATTCGATGGATAAGTGATAAAGAGATGATGTGAATGATCGTGGAGCAATCTTGGAATGAGCGGCAGGGAAAACGGAAGAAACCATGGAGCACCTGGCACGAGTGCGCTTTCAATTTTTAACGGGCAAGAAACCAATAAACGGGTTACCCATTTTGTTTTGTTAGGGATAATCTATCTTTAAGAGGCAGTAGTACGGAGACTACGCCATACATTCAGCACGAATTCGCCGGGATTAGAACCACGGGCCAGGCGGTGAGCGGTGAGCGAACCGCCGCCCGGTTGGCAGAATCAATCGCCCGTTCGCACCTGCACTTTCGGGGGTGTAACGGGTAACGTATCGTGCTGTTGGGGCCAAGTTTGCGTCTTTAAAACCCGATCGAAGCCGAGAATTTTTTCGGGCGGAAAATCCTTCGTACGCCTTCCTTCGAAAGGGAAATAAATCCGGCTGTCCCATGTTGTAGATTTACTACATATAAAATATTCTCTAGCCTAAAATAAGCTTCTGAGCTAAACTCAAAATCGACTATTTCGTCGTTCGAGTAATACCCACTTTCTCCGCTAGATGTTGAAAGTACTGTAGCTAAAATGTGCTTGATCAGACGGAAGAGCGGGCCTGATGGGCCGAGTCTCGCCATGTAAAAAGGCATGAAGAAACTTTTCTTCCACCGACTGAACAGAGTGAGATGCGGCCACCGCCGCCCACGTGCGCAGGTCGCGGGTCGGGTGGGCGTGGCGTGGGGGGGGGGAGAGCGCAATGAGCAAAGGCCGCGGCGCGGCGCGGAGGCGGGCCCGCGCTTCCGCAGCCCAGACGCAGCCGTGATAAAGCGCCGGATTAGAATATTTAAAGGCAGCGGCCAATTCCTCTGGACGTTGACGGATGACGTAATGAGCCGGACGCTGCAGCGGCCAGAGCAGGAAGCGGTGGGCGCGGGCGCTGAGGCCACGCGTCGCCCGCGCTCCTGGGGCAGCTCCCGCCCCCCCCCCCCGCCATTCGCCGCCACCCCCTCGCTCACCACCGCTCCCGCACCGCCCCACAGCGCTCACCCGCGCTGCTGCTCCGTCTAGTCTATGCGCACCCCCCGCCCAATCCCCGCTCATTCCTCGCCGCCCGCGTCGCTCACACCCGCTTCTTGCCCGACTAGCATACCCGCCTTCGCCCCTACTCGCTCCCGCCCGTTAGCCCATCTGCTTCCGCCCGCCCTCGCTCGCCTCTCGCCTACACCCGCTCTCCCACTTCCCCCATCGCTCACAACTGCTCCTGGTGCTCCCTCCTCTCGCTTACCTGCCCCCGCCCAGTCCCCGCCCAGTCCCCGCACAGTCACCGCCCAGTCACCGCCCAGTCACCGCCCAGTCACCGCCCTGCACCACCCCGTCCCCTCCACGTCCCGTCCCATTCCGGCCCCCGCCCAGCCCCGCCCCGCCCCGCCCCATCCCGTCCACCCTCGCTCCAGTCCCGTTTAGCTCAAACACCTGCTCCCACCCGCTCCTGCCCCCCCTCACTCCCGCCACCCGCTCCCGACCACGCTCTCGCCTCGCTGACCCGCGCTCGCTCACCGCGGCTGCCCCGGCTCTACACGTTCCCGTCCAGCCCCACCGCCTCGTTCACCCTCCTTCACTCCGCACTCATGGCCCGATAGCCGACCCGCCACCGCCCCCACCTGCTCCCGCTCCACTCATTTCTCGCTCACGCCCCGCCCCGCCCCGCCCCCGGTCAGCGATAGGTAGCAATATTTTCATCAAATATAGAAAATGATTTTCAATATGTACTGGAGAATTCGCAATTTCTTAATATTCATTCTCAAAATATACTCACATTAAAAACATTCGGTCGATAAATAACTCCGGTACCTTGATTTCTGAAATTTCAATATTAACTATTTAATATAGCATTACGCGGTCTGATGTAGGTTTGGAGAATTTCTTGAGTCAAAGCTTCCATTTCCACATCACGAGTAACATGTGACAAATGGTGCCTCAATGAAACTCCTTAGCATCGTTTTAAAAGTATATTTCCAAACTTACTGCAATTTCAGATCAAAATCCTAATCACAGACTGGAAATAACGTATTTTATTTACAAGAAAAAATAATCTCAAGATTATTTCAAAAATAGTCATTGAATCTGTGTTAATAACCAGATTTCTTATTAGCTTATTTATCTCTCTAACTAGCGCAAAAATTTACCTAATTTCAACGAGAACACTAAGATAATGAAGTTTCATGTTGGTTGGGTACTGTTTAGAAAAAACGTCTTGAATTTTCTTATCAATCAATTGAATGAAAATTGTGATCATTCAATGACAGTGACTTTTAGATCAATAGATATCACTCAACGTCAACAAATAAAATTATAACATGATAGCGATTTCCTCAGGAATAATGTTCGCCCTCAAAACTTTCACCTGCCACTATAAATGTCTGTAGAATGAAAGATGAACTCCTGGGAAACTGCTCTACAAGCCACATTTCGTAAGCGGATGCTTCTTACTCACTGGACAGCATTATAAATTTGTGTAAGTTGTGTTGGATGTCTCAAAAGAGAAACCCAGTTGCCGTGCATGCATGACGTATCATTGAAATTTCTAATGAGCAAGCCCACGTGATTGTCGGTTTGTTGAATATTTATTCTTCTCTTACAACGGTTTCTAACACGTATCATTATAACGTGTTCTTTAAAAAATTCAACGAAATGGTAACAAACAAGAATGAAGAGAACATTATACAAATAATGAAGTTTTGAACCTAGGATTCAGAAGAGAATCATTTTTGCTTATGCAAAAATTTATCTGCTCTAAAGATATTGACACATTCAACATTGTTTTATTTTCAATTCAAGATCCATTTTTACTTTTACGCATACCACTTAGTAAGTAGAAAATTTTCTAATACTGCAGAAAAAGGAGGACGAATGTTATCACTCCAATATGTGGTATCGGCCTCTAACATTTTGTGAAGTCAGAATTCACATTTTCTTGACATCGAAATATCGGTTTGCGGCGAAAAGTGTGTCTCAAATATTTTGATTAATATTTGTCCTCCAATAGAAAAGACAATGGCATAGGTTTCAATTCGTTAAAATCTCTAATTTTTCAAAAATTGAGAAAGTACAATTGCAGCTTTTTTTTTCATTGTCCTACAACTACAATACTGAAGATAGATATTTTTCCCAATTTTTTTTTCAAAATACAAATATTCAAAAAAGGTCAGGTAAAATATTTCGAAAATGTGAACAGTTTTCATGCAAAGTTGCATTATATATGCAATTTTCAAACAATTATTTTTTCAGAATCGGCTCCAAATTTTTTTTTTTTTACATTTTCTCCTTGTATGTGTCAAAGGTCAGAAAATGCAATGCTGGTCCTATTTTCGGCGAGCTCTGTATTTCCGAGAATTGCAAAAAAATGAACATTGCAAAAGTACAAGAATTTTGTCTTAAATAAAATCTATTCTAAAATACTAGATCTTATAATGATCATGTACAATTTTTTCGAAAGAATGTGTAGTTTTCGTGTAATTTCTGCTTGCAATTAAAGCAATTTATAAAAAAAACATTTTCTCAAAAACGGATTCAAATTTTTTCTTTACACTTTCTTCCACGGGCAGAGCAAAGAAAGCTTAAAAATGGCGAATGTGTCATTTTTCAACTTTGCATTTTTTTCGTTACACATTATACCACCGAATCCGCTTGTCAATTTTCTACAGTTCCCTTAATCTATATTGATAAGCACAGCCCGGAAGTTTGTCAAAATACTTTTTTATAATTGTTGTGATTTTATGATTTTTAACACTAGGAATCACTTAATTGTACTTCTGACGTTGCTTTAGTAGATTTTCATTTTGCCTTTTTTGCCTATTTTAGTTTCTGATGCCTATTTTTTGCATTTTGCCTTATTTGCTCCTTTTCTTCCTGTGTGGCCATTTCTGCCTTTTCCTTATTATTTTCTCTTTTTTCTTCTCCTGGCACCAATCTCTTTTAAGTTGGAAACATACCAGCTATCCTGAACAACAAAAAGGCACGGTTCTGTATGGTCTTTCTGTGGACTCTATTGTCAGGTTGTGTTTTAAAAATCTAAAAGGGAAAGGAAAATGGCACCAGTGAAGATTTTTGATATTTTTCATTGACGCTTATAGACATGTTCGCTCACGAGAAATCTCATCGTATGTTTGGGTATGGCCTCGGATCCTTTTTGAGGATAGTGCTGTCTATACAGGATTATACCCTTCTCAGTTCCTTCTTGTTCTCTCTGACGATCCTTCTGGCGATTACACAAGTGCAAAGAACAAAATATAAAATTCCGTTCTCAGTGCTACCATTTCAAGATTCAAAAGAGAGTCCACAATAGCATTTCGTAGTGACGGGGTCGCGAGTTAAATAAATTCGTAGTCGTCAACCGGATGGCCACGTGCGATCAAGATTACAAAGAAAAGGTAGTTTCCTTCCACGTTCATGCTAATGCAAATTTGAGAGTTAAAATGAAAATATGAATCATTTAACTATAATTTTTACAATAATTACTTTCAAATGACGATATTTCAATGTGTCCTTTATTTTGTCCCCTACTTTAGCCAGAATAAAAGTCTTTTTTGCATGCCTATTTTAGTAAATATAAATGTCTTTCTGGCGTACCTATTTTAGTAAAAATAAATGCCTTTCTGGCATGCCTATTTTTTAGTAAAAGTAAATGCCTTTTCGCCTGCCTAATTTTAGTAAAAATAAATGCCTTTTTGCCTGTCTATTTTAGTAAAAATAAATGCCTTTTCGCCTGCCTATTTTAGGTAAAATAAATGCCCGACCGTCCGGGCCCTATTGATAAAACTGGGGAGGGGCGATGGGCGGAGAGCGCCTCGGGGCGAGAGGCTAATGGGCGACCGCTGGCTGGTTGGCTGGCCGCCCCCGCCCCCGCCCCCGTCCCCGCCCTCGCTTCCGGTGCGTTCAGCTGCAGTGGGCCAGATCAGGGCCGCCCACCGCGCGCGCCATTTGAATTTCTAAGGCGAGCGGCGCGGCGCGGCGCAGCGCAGCCGCCCAGAGCAACAGGATGCGCGCTCGCCGACACAGCTCGTAAGGGAGCCGCTGTGATCGACGCTGCCCTCTACTTCCGGGTGCGCCCGCCTCGCCCAGCAGTCGGCTGGCTCACACAACCACTCCTTTCTTTGGACATGTACGGAATAATATAGTAGGGAGAAACATATGTAATGCTGTAGCAACAAGCACCATACTTTCGACAGAAAAAACTCATTTTGTGGCTTCCTAATATCGTAAGAGAGGATTTTTCTAGCTCCTATATGTAAGTAATTTATTTATTGGCTTTAACCTTAGTTATCTGCCAGGATACAATTATGCAAATAATGAACAATACGAAAAAAACAATAAGAATACAGTTACTAAAATATTCAAATACTTAAAACTAATAAAATTTAAACACATTTACTTTACACTAATATTAACAAGTAACACAGGTATTAATTTATAATTTTCTTTTGATGAACATTTCAAAATTTTCAGATGTTTACAAAATTCACATCATTTTAGAATTAAGTATAATCTTTTATTCAATTTAGTTGAAAAGTAAATTCATTCATATAAAGCAAATGGCCGTAAAAAAATAAGACTAGTGAAAAACTTAAAAGAACTTGCTCCTATATTTAGTAAATTACTTTCTCTAATAGGAGGCGTGGTCAAAGTCCACATTTTTCGTTCATTAATACTGAAAAAGAGATTTTTAAACGTCCGTCTGGGAACAATACTAACGCTTAAACTATGTGAGACATTTCTACCTCGGTACTTCAAGAATTAGGTTTTTGGATTCTGTTCCAGTGTTCTGAGGTCTTTCTACATCTCTCCTTCGTCTGCAACAGAAAAGCACTGCGAGTGCTGGTAGTCTGTTGTCTGACATTCTTCCTAGATTTTCACACAACCACTTCATAGTTCTATGCAGTTTCTCCAGCAATGGTTTTCGTATCGATAAGCGCACTGCCAAGCCATGGCCCTACGAACGCAGCACGCGAAACTAAATGTAGCTCCCATTCCGTGGCGGGTTCCGCGACAAAGTCTCCAGCTCTGCACACGATACTTGCATGATTGAGTATTGGCCTCTTTGCTCTTCATAATAATTCCAAAGTAAGACCCACGTAGAATGATTTCAAAGATACAAGCTACTTTAGTGTAACATGTTTTCGACAATGGTTAATTGCCACCTCCCCCTACAGTAACAATATGTTTGAAGCAATTGAAAGCTGTTAGAGATTAATAAACACAAAACAATCGCGCGTTTCTTTTTTGTCTCGACTTTGATGCGTTGATTATTAGAGAGTGCATTTCCCCTCCGCAGCGATCAAGTTGCTCTGATCGATGATCTCCGTGACGTTCCTCATCACTTTCTGGCGAATACGGAAACGTTACCCTTAGCGGGTACCGTAACGTGCTCGATCCTCGCTTCGTTATTCTTTTGCTTCTCCCACATTTCGCGGCGAGCACTGGACTGATCCCCCATCCTTAGTAACCCACCCCCTTCGATTAAAAAAATCTTGGACTAGCGTCGGAGATCCAGAGTATAGCGCCAAGTCGCGCGATCCCCGAGGCCCTGTAAGTTTGGCGGTGGTTTACCCGAAATAAAGAACAGCCGCTCTCTGTAAAGGAAGGAAATCCTCTGCTCAGAGTGTGTCATAGTGCCACGTTGCATGCATGAAGAATCGAGAGCACGAAGCAAACAATGAGGATCATCGTGCCGCCGCCGCCGCCGCCTGCCCGCGCTGTCAGGCGCGCATTAGCCGATAACTCCGCTGAGCCGCAGCAGGCGCGCTGCTGTCGCCGCTGCTCTTTGGATCTGAGGGAGACAATGACCCACCTCGTGCCCACGAGGCTTCAACACTTGAGCGCACACGCTCTCCGGTACCGTGGTGAAACAATGTTCAGCGAATGTGCGAGTGGGAGCGTGAAGGGAGAAACTGGGAACGGGTGATGTGTTTGGAAGGATGTGGGAACTATTCGCGGAGAGTAGGGGCGAGTAGGGGCGAGTAGGGGTGCGTTGGGGTGCGTTGGGGCGAGTAGGGCCGAGCAGGAAGAAGGCTTGAGAAGGGTGAGTAGAAGTGAGTGGGGGCGAGTAGAGGTGAGTAGAGGGTGAGTGGAGGCGAGTAGGGGCGAGTAGAGGCGAGTAGGGGCGGTTAGAGGCGGGTAGATGCGAGTAGGGGCGGGTAGAGGCGAATAAGGGCGGGTAGAGGCGAGTAGGGGCGGGTAGAGGCGAGTAGGGGCGAGTAAGGTGAGAAGAGGCAAGTGGGAACGAGTGGAGGCGAGACGGGACGAATGGAGGAGAGAGGGGTGGAGTGGAAGAGGGATCAGGTGGGAGAGGCTGGGAAAGGCTGGGTACAGGAGCAGGAAGGAGTGACTGGGAACAGGTGACCGCGCGTGAATCATTATGGGAACGGTTGCGTGAGAGCGGGGGCGAGTGAGGATGAATGAGGGTGGGTGGGGGCGGGATCTGGTGGGAACGGGAGAGCGGAATGGGAATGGGCGGGGAAGGGTGGGGAGGGGAGGGGAGGGGTGGGAAGGGGAGGGGAGGAGCGGGGAGGGAAGGAGCGGGGCGAGGCTTGGAGTGAAATGATGGAGTGAAATTGAGCAGAACGGAGCGTCTCAGAACTGTAAATAAAATTATTTTCATTTCATAGAATGAAAATTGTGAGAGCGCAAGGGAATTACTCAGAAGTATTGTTCTGTGAGATTCTAATACTCTGTAATAAACAACTATGATAGATAAATGCCCGGGCAACGACGGGTAACTTGAGCTAGTTTAAATTCAAAAGCAAATACAACGATTTATTTTTAACTTCGTTTTCGGTTAGTCATAAAATTATTATTTCACTTGATTAATGAATTATAATGTCTAATATTTGAGGAAACTAACGCTCATCTCGATTTCTAGCAGATTGATTTGCAGCTTGATTGCTAAATCGCATATCCTGTTTTTCAATTTCTTCTTCCACTCTTCTTTACGACACATCCTCGAAAGGTATTTCATTTCTTTGTCAGTGGCACTCGCTGCAGTCTCCTACCTCAATGATTCTGAGTGTACATCTGCATACAATAGTTAAGAAGACCTTCAAAAGAAAAATGAGCCATCTTGCTCCAGAAAACTTGACGCTGAACACTACTAAACGTTTCAGAAGGTGACTCGAGAAACAGCAATCATGAATTATGAAAATGGAGATAAATTTATTCTGGAAATAGTCTTGTGGACTGCTGGCCGAAATACATAATAAAAAATTGTAAATGTAAAAGGAAACACAAAAACATTGCCAAAATAAGTAAATAATACGCTTATACTAGGATTATATATTTTATTCAATTCACCTCTCACTTCTTCATTCTTTTCACTCTTCACTTCACCAAACTACGCATTTCCCCTTCTCTTACGCACCCCAGTTAGGTTTCTTTCGCATATCCAATTCGAAAACTTCAACACTTACACACGGCGGGATTTGTCGCGAGAATTCATTTTACAAGGCATCTTATAACAGTTTTACACAATCGTGTCATAGGCATTGCCGCTTGACGCGTTAGAACACACGAACAGTGGCTTTGGAAGCCACTGAGCTCGCCCCATACAATTGGGACGATGGACATACAAGATTTATTTATTTATTTAATTTATTTGTTTATTTGTTTATTTATTTATTTATTTATTTATTTTACGTCTAAAACCATTAAAACTGCATGTGACGTGCTACGGGGATAAGTGAATTCTGTGTTCGTTTTCATAATTCTGTGATGCCTACCCTAAGCCATATACTACTTGAATTTTGAATACACAAAGAAATAAGTGTTTTTTGCAAGGATTGTTAACAAAACATATTCGCTCCCATGTAATAAAATCTACTTTCTACGGTAAATCAGTTATAAATTTGAGCTCTTATCCCTCAATAATTCTTCCTGTCGCGAGAACATGGAGAACGATAATTTGAATAGCTATATTTCCCTCTAAATTCTAAAAGAAGTGCACAAATAATGAAGTTATATTTATGTGCAAAAGCAAAACAAGGGGTCCATCTCAGCATTTGCTCAATGGATCAGCAAACTGGACGAAAATCCCGATGAAAATGGGGGTCACTGACCCAAAAGCTGCGGTACAAAACTTGTTACATATTGTTTAGAATTATATAGTCCAAATAGTAAATAATACATTAAATATCAATATTATTATGGTACATTAAAAAAACAAGGAATACCTGCAACCTTGAAATAACGTCAAATTTATTTATTTATTTATTAGTGAATCCGCGCGCGTCAACTAGTAAGGTCATTACCACCGTAAGTGTAGTGCATGGGTTTTATCGCTCCAGCTGGAACAAGCGCGAAGATCCCGACTGATCCCCCGACATGTGTGATAGTGTAGTGCATGTAAGTGTGTGTGCGTGTGTGGGTAAGTAAGAGGTGCGGACAGGACAAGGAAGAGGAAGGAAAGATCGCGCGCGGTCCGTGGTCCGTTTGTGCCGGTACTTCTCCGGCATTCGCCTGGTGTTGATCGCAGAAACTACGGAAAATACCGATCAGAGCAGCCTACCGCTAGAGTCCTCCCCCAGACAGCTTAATTCGGCTGAATTCGTCCACGCTATCTACGTACTGTCGCAAACCCTGCCAGCGTCGGGAGCGGAACCTTAGAACCTCCCGGTCAAAGTCACTGCATTGACATCAATTGATGATCCCTGAGCCACCTTCGTCGGTCTCTCTCTCTCCATTGGCGTTCTGCGGGTGCCGGAATGTCATTGGTATGCGACTGTGATATCCTCCGTCAACTGCTTGTGCGTCGCGAGTGCTCATTGGTTGGGCTAATGAGGCACGCGCAATGTCGTGCCTCCTACTTCTGCCACGTGTTCAACTGCGGGCACAAAGGAAGCAACGAGTGCTCGGCGGGGCCTCCATTCCCACGCAACCGCTCACAAGAGAATAATGAAGCGTCAAAAGATTCAGCGTCATCTCGCCAATTCAACTTGCCAAGTCAAGTGCACTTCTAATAATATGGACGCGAAAAAAGCTAATTAAAGCTCAGCATAGTTTCACTTGAGCCGGATCCAAGAGGGTGTGAACATGGAGACCGGTCTTGTTTTTGCAATATTACTCATTTTTGTCAAAATAACTATCGTAAATAGATTGATCACATACTATGCAGTATTTCCATTATCAATATAGTTCTACATATTTTAATTTCAAGATAATATTTGGAAAAACAATTGTTCAAAAAATTGACCCAAAAATGCCGTGCGGTTCTTTCACTATTAATGTTTTTGTACACAAATTCCATATGTAAATGAAAACTTCAGTCATTTAAAAAATCTAATAAAAGGTACTTTTTATAACAATGAAGAGATTAATAAACAGAATGAGTCATCTTTGGCACCTCTTGCAGCTTTTGAACGGTTGAAGTTTCTGCAATGCAATTTCACGGAATGGCGCTAATTGATACATGTACAGCAAGGGGACTCTTGCACATGGGATCCGACCTCAACCAATGAGCTTCAGACACTAGTTTGCGTCACTATACATATTTTTAGTCTATCAAGACGAGCGTAAAATGACGAATCGAGTGATATACTCGTATATGTTAGATACGCATTTGTTTTTAGTAATTTTGATTTTTTTGCCCCCAGGTTTCCCTGCCCATGCGCGCGTTAGCAGGTGGAGCGCGGTGTGATTTTGTGTGACAGACTGTTCCATTCAAAATATCCGTTAAACGAGAGTCGCAAAACATAAAAAGTCCTACTACTATTCCAGTAAAAATAAAGGTTTTTTTGCCTAGCTATTTGACGTACAATAAATGTCCGACTCTACTTATTACAGAGTGTGGTTTGTTAACACTGGTATTATTTATCTTATCTGACATGAATGAATGCTTGAACAACTGCACGCTCCCTACACACTCTTCTTCTCCCTGGTATACATAAATCGAACATAGGGATGTTTGCTTCCAGTGCCTTGTTTATTGGCAATCCGTGAGGATTACTTTGTCTTCATTTATTTGACAACGCAAATAATCTTTCTGATGTAATCCAGGTCTTCCACAACAGAGATGCTCTGTGAACTCCGGTTGTTTGTAGAGACAACAAACTGATGCGCTGTATTGGCTCAAGCCATGCTTTCGATCATTTCTGAGGGTTTTAACGATATCGAATGAAAAAGACAGCTTCTCCAGATCACAGAGGTTATAAAATAATATCTGTTCTACTAACTACACGACTGTCACACCACAAACGCCCAACAGTTCGATTTGAAGAGGTTTCAGTTTCAAAATATTGAATGTTCTTTTATTGTTTCCCGAGAATGGCTACAAGGATTCACCACCCAAATCTTCACAAATTTTGACACTAAACGTCGCGGACTCCTAATAAGCACTTGCGCCGTTATAAACAGTTCTTCCTGAGCAACTGGACTTCACTTTTCCTTCGAAAATGCATGTCCTTTCCACAAAGAGAGACTTCCCAAACTGAACAAATAAATAAAAAAATCCTCAATCAAGCACTCCTAAATAGCTTGAAATGCACTTGAAAATAATATAAACATTGAAAGAGGAAATAAAAAGAGAGAGGGATGCTACAATGGCACATACTTTTTCAAAATATTTTTAACTTTAGCCATTTCCGCAATTTCAGTAAGTTCTACAAAAATGAGACCTGCGCTCTTTTTAAGCGTTCTTTACTCTTTTTGAAGAAAATCTAAAGAAAACATTTTGAGCAGTTTTTGAGAAAACACTTTGTATAAATGGCATTGAGTTCAAACAAAAATTACGTGGAAACCACTCGTTTCAAAACATTGTTCATGGCCTTATTTAAAGGGATATTTTATTTAGAACAGATTTCAATTGAGAAAAAACTCTACCAGCAATATTTTACTTTTTGCAATATTAAATTCCTGCAATTTTCTAACAAGCAGACTTTGCTGAAAATGGGATCAGCATATTTTTTCTGTCCTTTACGATGAATACCACGAAAAAATTTATACGAAAATTTGAGAAGTTATTTAGAACTTGTTTAAAAATTGCCAACATTTCTCGAAAAAAGATGGCGAAAACTACTCAAATTTTCGAAAAAGTATACGTGGCGTTATTTCATGATGTCTTTAAACAACGGATTTCATCTAGAAAAAATCACGAACTGCAAATTGTAGTTGTAGGAAGAGGTAGAACAAATTGTGAACTATTACAACTTCCGAGAATTTACTACAGAGTTACAAGATTGATCCAGTTTTTTGCCTTCCATGACTCGACAATACAAGTTTTTATGTCCAAAAACCGCCGGTTTCCCCTGAAGTATTATAGAACAAGGAAGAGGAAGGAAGGTAGCATGCGGTCATTGGGCCGTTTGTCAGAGTAATGCTCCGGCATTCGTCTGACAGAATAGGAGAAACCACGGAAATCTATCGGAGAGAAGCAGCCGGCCGCAAGAATTCTCCCCCAAACAGTGAATGAACTCCACTTCGCTAATTGGCTAGTGTAGAAAATTCCGTCAGCCCTGGACTAGCACCTCCAGGACAGAAAAACTACAGTCGCATCAGTTGTTGCCATGGGTCATGTCTATCTTTGACTCCGATGTTACGGGTCGCCTCTACACAAACTACAGAATGGAATTAAACATTTATTGTAAAGATGCCCAATAATTAATTACGTTTCAACGCTTGGTATGCAAACTTTACTGTGACTGGTTGAAAACCTGTGCGATAATGCAGCTATATCATAATGGCAATCATTCTAAAAGGAGCTTTTGGCACCTAATAAAAGACATTATGCAACATGGTGGTGGTCAAACCGATGTAACCTTGCACCAAGGCTTACCCAGATATACAATACAGTTCGGTGGATGGTGTTCATTGGGACTGGCTGACGTCAGCTGGAGCTATCACTGCCTCCTCCTCCACTCGCCCCGCCTACGCGCCCATTACGCCGACTGACGCAAGGGGTTAATTAATTTTTCAGAGCCGCTGATCCCCGGGTGCCGAGGTCGTCGCCCCCGCCCCCCCTGCCCCCCCTGATGATCCTCGCTAACCCGCCTTCGCCCGGCGCAGCGGACACGCGGCCCATTCAGCCACTGGGGCACAGGGTCGCCACCCGCTGGGCACTCGCGACCCACCGCCGCGCCCCTTCAACCATACGCCCAAACCCACACTCGCAAATCGGGTTGGTTGGTTAGTTAGTGATTCCAGACGCGTCAACAGCCTAGGTCATTAGTCCCGTAAGTGTAATGCATGTTTTTTCATCGGGATTTTTGGTTGGTTGGTTAGTGATTCCGAGCGCGTCAACAGCTCATGTCATTAGTCCTGGAAGTGTAGTGCATGTTGGTGATCTTCCCCCGCTGGATGGCGAGATCCGGCGCCAACCTACCGTCGGCTAGCGGGGTTTCCCCTAACCAGGACTCTCCCACCAACGGGGCACCGCCCCAGCCGAGACAATCTGTAAGCTCCCGACCGTTCCCCCGGAATATGTGGTAGTGTACTGCAAGTTAGTGTAAGTGTGTGTATGTGTATGTCAGGGGAGAAGATAGGACCAGGAAGAGGAAGGAAAGATCGCGCGCGGTCCGTGGCCCATTTGTTCGGGTTCTGCTCCAGCATTCGCCTGGTGTTGATCGGAGAAACCATGGAAAACTACCGATGAGAGCAGCCGTCCGCTAGAATTCTCCTCCAGACAGCGATTGAATTCGACCTAGCAGAAAAGCTAGTGTCGAAAATCCTGCCGCCATCGGGACTCGAACCTAGAACCTCCCGGACAGACGTGCTGCAGTGCCCGTTCAACGATAGGCCCAAAGCGCCACTCGGAAATTAGGGCACGAGCTGCTTCTCAGGATTATTTGAGTGCGTGTGAAATGCAAACTCCGAGGTTGCCCTTAGGAAATCCATACTCTCAGCAGTGCCGGTTCGTGAGAGAATTTGCAGGTTGGTTGCTGTTACGTCCTACAAAATTGACGTAGTACTGTTATAAGATCCCAATAAAATATTCTAACATTCCAAACAAGGTTAACAAAACCAAATTGAATGTTTTTTGAACGATGAGCTCGATTTTTTAAAGAATACCGCGCTTGTGTTCTTTATAATAAAAACTGGAATATTTATACAAAAAATAGCACAGCGATAAATGGGCATGAACCACCCCATGATTTTAAAACAAAATTGTGTTTGTGGGTTTTGCTATTCTCCCGAAATATTAAATCGAATGTATGTTTTTCGAAGCCACGAAGCTGCAGCGCTTTGCCTTGACCCCAGCGGTGGCGGTGGCGGCGGCGGCGGCGTCAGCACCAGTGGCGTCGTCGGGGCTCGATCCGCCGACCTTTGCATACAATGGCGCTTCGCCGCCAGCGGAGGCCCGATAAAGCGACCGCCGCCCCTCCCGCCGCCAATGAGCCGCGAAAATGGAACGGCTTTGCTCGTCAGGCGCAGGCGGCTGCCGCACCACCACGTCGACCTTGTACCTCTTGTAACTGTCATTTTCAACGTTCTGAACGCAAAGGAATAGTTTCAGGTGAAAAAAGCACCAGTGTCTTGCTAATAACATAAATAAATACTTATTTTACTGTTTGTCTTAGAACCATAGACTGCCCTTGAAAGTGTTTTGTACAATCGACTCCGGTTATAGTGAACTTCTGGGGACTAACATTATTTGTTCGCTATATCAGAGGTTTCCTATATCCAATGAAATCAAAATGAAGTAGAATTTCTCCACAATGATTGATTATATTAATATAGGAATACGGCAAAATATATTAACAGCACGAACTTAAATTTCACATTTTTATTTGTCCTTAACAATCAATTATTTTCAGTTGTTTGCTTCCTACATTTTTCGTTAGTAAATTTCTCTACATCTTTCTCCAGAGGTCGTGCTTGCTTAAAACTGAATCAAGCAATCGCATGTCACAGCCGCCAGTTATAGCCTACGTAGTACACGGCTTTTGTTTCCGCAGTGAAACTTGAGGCTACTAGTATATCCTGAGTATGGCTATCAGTATGTCCTCTTTCTGGGTCCGCTACCTTCACTTCAGGGGAGACTTCTTCGATTATGACCTTTGGCTGACGATATTTTTTTCAAGCTGCCCAGAGTTGACATTTGTAGCACTGAGGCAATATATATTGTTTTCCAGGAGGGAATTAATTTCCAGGTCGCTCTTAACCGAGGTTCACTATAACCGAGGTTCAAGTTCACTATAACTGAATCATCTTATGCTTATTTTTAATGTAAGTGAAACGGGACCAGTGACTTAAGTTTACTAAGCGAAGGTTCACTATAACCAGAGTCGTCTACATATATTTGTTATGTCGTCGCAACCTGCGTATCATAACAAATATATATCCGCATTTCAAACACGCGGAGCACTGGTGAAGACTCGGGAAGTAATTGAGAGGCATTTGTGTACAGCACCCCGTGCTTTCTATTTTGACGGTCGGGTGGCGAGCGGAAGGTTTGGGTGGCTTAAAATCAAACGCGAAATCATGGCATCGCGCGATTCGGGGCGGTCGTAAGCTTCGACAATTCGTCAATTCCCTAATTTGAAGTTTTCTTCGTTTTTTGTACAATAAAAAAGAAAATTTCTTCGTAAATACTCAGAACTCACCCCAGAGCTTCGAATAAATGAAGTACAAACGTATGGGCGTTATAAAAGAAGAGAAATCGTCACTAAAGGAAAGAAACTGCTGAGTGGAAACGAAGCGTTTGACGCGAATGACATTAGAAATATTTGTTCGCCGACCTGGATAGCCGTTAACCCAAAGTCAAAAGTTATAATGGTAGTTACATGACAGAACAGTTGAAAAGCGATCTTAAAAAATTCTTGTTCATTTAATTCAGGAGATGACGGTAGTGATTTTCACTAGTCACCCTGTCTATTATAGAAGCTTTGCCGACGACCGAGATCGCTGAATTGGCAATGTGGAGGCTACCTCTGACAAAAGGGTACACAGCTAGATAAAATTCAGATCCTGTCTGAAGAGAATGTTTTTGATCTGTTGCTCTGAACAGTATTTTCCCCATAGTTTCTGTAGTAATTGTAAGGAAACAAGGTCGACCATGTGGGTTTTTGTTAAGAAACGCTTGATTGAAGAATATAGCTCTTGCCGAGGTATTTATTTCGGGCTTATTTCAACAGCGACGCATCTCCATGAAAACATATTTTTGCAGGGAGGAAAATATATTCACATTCGGACTTATGGTTCAAGACAGGATTCAACAGCTCAAGGCTGGATTAATGCACGTTAAACGGTATTTGACAACACTTTACTGAGAATATGATTACTACGTTAGAAATCATTTGAAGTACTTGCACTCAGAAATCTAAGAATGTATAATAATGCCCTAAATGTAAATAATGACGCGAGATACATTAAAAAAAGTACATATGGGTAATTTTTTGAAAAATCACAAGAAAATAGAAAAATAGTGTTTATTATGCATTATTCAATGAATTTGGCACAACCAACATACAAAGGTCAAAGAAAAAATTGAATCATTTTTGCAAAAAGCATGTTTTTAGAAATTGCCTACTTTTCACTCAAAATTACATGAAAAATATTACTATATTAAAACAATGTCCCACGTACGTTCTGCGTACGGGTGCTTAGTCTTTGTTAGACAGAGACCACATCAACCTCTTCCACCTTTGCCACGGAGCTCAAACCGGAAGACTCGACCCCAGGCCTTATGCACTTCCGGAAACGCATCTGCAAGTCAATACCCTTCCTCATTTCACTCCCTTGCGTCTTTCGCACTGGCAGCAAATGATTCATTGGTTGATTGTTAGTGAATCCCGGTGCGTCAACTACTCGGGTCATTAGTCCCGTAAGTCTAGTGTACGTTATTTCATCCGGAGGTGGCGGTGATTTTCCCCCATTGGTTGGCGAGGTCCGGCGCCGACCTACCGTCGACTAGCGGGGTTACCGCGAATCAGGTATCTCCCACCAGCAGGGCCCCGCCCCAGCCGGGACAACTTCTAAGTCCCCGACTGGTCTCCCGGCATATATGGTGGTGTAGGGCATGTAAGTGGAAGTGTGTGTGTAAGGGGTGAGGATAGGACAGGGAAGAGGAAGGAAAGATCGCGAGCGGTCCGTGGCTCGTTTGTTACGGAACTGCCCCGGCATTCTCCTGATGTTGATCGGAGAAACCACGGGAAACTACCGATCAGAGCAACCGGCCGCTAGAATTCTCCCCCAGACAGTGACTGAACTCGACCTAGCTGAAAATCTAGTGTCGTAATCCTGCCGCCATCGGGACTCCAACCTAGGACCTCCTGGTCACAGGCACTGCAGTGAGATCAGTTGATGCATTGAGCCTCCGCTCCAGGTTGACAGCAAATAAAAAGCGATGTTTTAACATTACAATAATTTTTTGAGGATTCTGAAATGTCTCAAAATAAGTAATACAAGTCGTAATAACAGTGTAAATAACAGTTTATTTGAGCCTTTTAAGAACGTTCCAAAACCTCACTCGTACAAAAAACAATGCCAAAGTAATCGAAACATGAGGAGAGAATAAACAATTTCAAATGCTAGTAACCGCTCACCAGGAGAAGTCGAAATACGTAGCCAAATTACTAGAAAAAATACCCAGAAAAAGTATCAACTGTAGTCGTAAGAATGGTCGGCGTAGCAGGTCTGAATCACAAACGTCTTAATAACTCATTTAATCACTCCCAAAACTAATCTGTCTTCTGAGGCGTTAGCCAGAACAAGATGAGTCACGAAACGTTACAAGATGAGTCACGAAACGTTAACCGTTCGAAAACTACAGAAGATGCTAAAGTTATTGCAATGCAGTTTTCACGAAAGTGTATGAGGGAATAGGCCTTTTTGATAAATGTATTCGTTTCGATTTTATCTCTTGTATTTTAAGAGATATTGAGGTAATTTTGTTTTTTCTAACGAAACTATATATATTTCTTTAGTTTATCATGACGAGCGTGAAAAGACGAATTCGATGATACACATACTGTCAAATGTTAGATAAGCATTTTTTGAGTAATTTTGATTTTTATGACTCGTGTTTGAGGTATAATTTAAATGTAACAGTCCACCAATCAAGGTCGCGCAACGCTTCCGCTGCTCGGAGTGTTACAATATCCATTAAATACGAGTCGCAAAAAATCAAGATTACTTAAGAAAATGCTTATCTAACATATGACAATATGTATATCATTGGATTCGTCTCTTTGCGCTCGTCATGATAGACTAAAAAATATGTATAGTTCCATTTAAAAACACAAAGTTACTTCAATATCTCGAAAAATACAAATGATAAAATAGAAATGAAAACATGTATTATTAGCCTCATTCCCTCATGCACATCCGACCTGCCCCCAGGCGCAGGTTCAAATGTTCGCTATGCATACAGATTCAAAGAGGCGCAGTGCAGTGAAAATTGAGCTGCAATATTATTTATGAGAACGCCAGCGGTGTTTGCTTCCGGAACACGCAGTGATAGGCATCAGCGCGTAGGAAAGATGACTGCTATCCAGCTCTGATTAAGATCGTTGTGTGGTCGAAACCAACTTCAGATGTTAAATCATTAGGTACATAGAAACTATCAGTGTCTCAGTACATATTTTATAGTATCAATCTCTCCAACGTCTTCTGCGTTATGTTTGAAATTTGTTTTTCTGTATATATATTTTGACAATCTAAATATTTGCAGTGTTCGTATACACATTTGTAAATGCTGCGTGTATAAATAACTTACCCGACTAACAAGAAGACTAATAGATTCATTGCTTACAGAATTGGACCCTTCACTAAATACTACAGATTAATTAACTATTTAGAGCACCTACTTTTCATGGTCGAATTTTAATGGAAATAGATTTATTAAATACCACCATTGTATACGATTTCGGTTGTCTTTGTCAAGATTGTTTATAAGGAGTTAATGTTTCATCATTTAGAACTTAGTTTTGGAACCTTTCTTAACATTTAATGACAGTTTCGTGTGTCAACTTATCGGATGTTTACAAAACAATTCGAAACCGTCGCCGTGCGTAATAGCTTCGTGGAAACTCCAGCGTTCTCTTACAGTCAGTCGTGTCGACTTCCGTTGAAATCTGATTTTACCTTATTATCTGAGAAAAAGGGTGCAATCGGAGCAAGTTGAATAGTTTGGTGATATATTGCATTCCATATAGTAAATGTTGAACTACTACTTTCTCCCATGGTTGGTGAAAGGAGCGTAGCGGAATTTGCGTGGTCAGGCGGAAGAGCCTCATGGCCTGAGTCTCGCCACGTCAAATAAGGCACATTCAATTCAATTCAATTCTTCAAAAGAAAGGCACGTGACCCCTGCAAAAAGGACTGCAGGTATAGATTTTTCTTTTGTTTCATTTTTTTTTAAAGAACGACTTTAACATTCGTATGTCCATGCCATATCTCAAAAGCTGAAAATATTTGAATACAAACAGGCAAAAAATTACTGACATGTTGCTAAATAGTACATTTGTCACTACTTGGTAAAAGTATAACATTTCCCTTTAATTGAATTGCAATTTACAATATGGTTCACCGTCGTCTCCCCCTCCTGATGTTCTCCGGTTACTGGAATGACATAGGAGTGCCATCGTTAATTAATTTTTCAACTAACAATTTTATTTTGTTGTTTGCTTTTCCTCATATCCAAACAAATGTTTATTTTTTTCTTTTCTTCGTTTTCCCCACCAAACATTATTTTCATTCGATTTAAAACCAATAAATATCAATGATGGGATCCAAAGTCCCGTTCTAAGAAATTAGACGTATTAAATTTGTTGGGATGAGATTACTAAACTTTTTATCAAATCAAGTAGAAGAAATGATAAATGCATCTTTAATGAGAACATTCCGTATTCATAAATCTATTGTGAATTGTGTGCAAATGAGTGCACGATTCGAGACAATTTATTGTCAGTTAGAAAACTGAGAGAACGTATAATTTTCTGGAACGTATGGTTGCAGCGGAAAATCTCTTTCGACATGGTCGACTCAATTGATGTGCTATTCACCGTCAGCTTCACTGCGAATCATTAATTACACAAGAGCACAAAGTGGCTCAGCATGCGTGCACGAAGTTCCTTTTATTACGCATGTTTTCTGACTCACATTCGGTGATCCCTCAAAACCATTATCACACCGTTATATTTTTATCAGGCTGCGAAAAGGAAGGATGGAAGTGTTTTCATTGTAGACTGTGAATTTCCCCCCGCTGTCTTAACGTTTGAAAAAATTGTGATAATAGAATCAAACGATAACACAAGCGATTCGTATATTATAGTTTATTTAACACAATATGGCGAATGCTAACGAGGTAAAAGTTTAATGCCAATTAATTATATATTCAGATTTCATTCTGATAACTTTGGATAGAGCGTGTCTTGTGACCCAATTGAATGATAATCTTATTGACAAGTGTTCTAGAATATTTACATTCCTATAATTCTATGTATAACGTGCTCAGTACGGGAATGCATGCATGCATGCATGCATACACCTACCTATTTTCTTTTATTATAGCTTTCTAACCAACATCGTTGACAAATAGAGGGCAGAAATCGTTTTAATCAATATGATGCAAATTGAGGACTGCCTAGCGTAGTGTAAGGATGAATAAGGAGAAGACTGTATGATGTGGTGGTATTACATACACTAGCCAGAAACCTAAGATAGCTCAGTAGGGTCATTTGATGTGGAGCGCGGAATCCATCTTACGATTTT